>VXAY01006252.1:263231-518111 GCA_013399855.1 Oxyruncus cristatus
AAATTTGGCTGAACTACATGTTTTTCAGAGGTAGATTTCTCTAGGAAATCAACACTTAAAATGTCAAGAAATGTCTAGGATTCTCCTCTTTTTAAACAAAAATATTTACCTCAGCTTGTAAGTTAAATTCAAGTACAGAAATTACCGGGCTTGCAAGTCAGCAGAGGTGTGGAAGTTGCTGAAAAAAAAAATAAATTTTAAATATGAAAACAGATATAGAGCAGTCTTGGGTTTTTAAAAAATACTGATTTTTTTTTTTTTTTAAACTTTTTTTCTGCTACAGAAAAAGCATGTATTTGTCAGTCCATGTGAAAAAAGGCACATAACATAATGTGATTTCTGTCAGAGATGCATATGGTTTTGGCAGACAAGCAGACACGTTCTATACAAATCTCTCTAGCAAATAATGAGAAGACAAAAAGTCCTCGCATTGCATCCTCATTAAATTATTTCAGTTCTGGTTAGCATGCCAAAAGTTTACACTGCATTTAGATATTACTTCTGGCTCCTCAGCGTGACAAGGTCAGAAGTACACAGAGAAGAAGATAACTTCCCTTTCCAGCATATAGCAATAATTCAGGATGGAGTAGACGGAGCTGTTTTAAGTGGCTGGTCTTCATTATGCCTTATACAAAGCTGACCTCACCAAGACTTGTATGTATGAGGGATCTTAGCTATTCCTTCAGTTATTAATTTATACTCCAGAGGTGTTAACACCCACGTTTGCTTAGACTTTTAGGCCACGTTGAGAGGAACTGGTGAGTCCCCAGCGCAGCTGGTCCCCGTTTTGGCTGGTACATGCTCTAACTCCCTCCAGGCTGTCACCCCTTGTCTTTGTGTGCTTGTGTAACCTTGTCCCACCGCAGCTGGGAGTTAGAAAATGGCTGGTGGATACTTAGGAGCTGAGAAATATCCTGGGTCCTACAGCATTGTCACTGTCCCCAGGGGCTGCAGCAACAGGATCGTGCTGCAACAAAAATCCAGGGACCTTGCTTGAAACTTCACTCTAAGAGTGAAAACCAAACCAAGCCATTTGTATGAATGCTTTGGTTTTCTCCTCAGAAAATATTGTATTTCAATCCTTTCCAACCCTGCTACTATCACAGAATGACAGAATTTTGGCCTAGTTTTAGTCCTGCTAGTGTTAATCAAAGGGGTGTCTCTCCCTCTTTTTTTCTTCTTAAAATAAATTTTCCTTCTAAGAACCAACACTCAACTCTATCCTAAATAAATCCTGTTGAAAATAATGCAGTATGAAGAATTTCAATATATCTTTTGAAGTAGTCAATTTAACCATAATGCCTCAGTCTTTAGTACATAAACAAGATATCAGTAATATGGAAACAGATCTTTAAATAGCTTTCTGAAGAATTTTGCTGCATTTTAATAACCAACCCCTTCTCAAGGCTAGTATTGCAACTTGCCGGAAGAATATTGTCCTTACTTTTAAATAACTTTCAGAAGACAAATGGCAAATTCTTTTTGTGCAGTTGTGACTTTTATGAATGCAGCCTTCTTCCTCAGTTTCTTGCTATTCCCTGGAGAAATTGACTTTTCCCTCCCTTATTTTGGAAACCTTGCTAGTACTGAGTGCCTGATTTAGTCATACTCTGATCATACTAGTTGCTTGGTGCTGTATTGGAAAGCTGGCAAGTAATAATTTAATGGGTTACACAAGAGTTGCACTGTATGTTTTCCCTTCCTTATTTTTACATATGTATTTATATTTCTTATGTATTCTTTGGGGTACTAAAAGCAACAGTTTATTTTGGCATTGAAGTTTCCTGGGGCTGTGTTTGCTCCAGTCATCAAGGCCTGCAGATGACTCCCTATCTTAGTGTCTCATTTCTTTCTTTGTTGTGCTTTAATATACATGACTTCATGGAGTATATGTAAGGATAAGACTTAAGTAGGCTCTCCTATTTAAGCAATGGGTTAAGGAATTAAATGAACAATTTCTGTGATTATGACTGACAGTGTGTTGAATTGCAGTTCAGCTCCTCAGATGGAGGTTCTCATACCTCAGTGGTTTGTTGCCCCTTCCTCGAGGCTGCCTTTAAGATATCTCAGTTATCCACAGCATAATATCAATACAAAAGTCAAAACAACGTAACTTCCAAAGTGTTCTACCTATTTGCATTGGGGAGGCAGTATCTAAATAAGGAGGTTTGTGGCTTTAGGTGGATTTAGAAAAGTTAAACTCATAAGTGGATCAAATCCCTTTATAAAATATCTCCTCCAAATTCCACTGAAGCTAACTAGGATAAAAAGCTACCGTGTGACTCCTGGGGGATAGCAGTTGTCAGCATTCAGAAGCAATACTAACTAGACATTAGATTTAATGTCATGCCTTCTGGGTTTTAACCATTACTCCAAATGCCCTGTGAAAATCTTGGCTGCTTTTCTTAGCAAAGCCCCACTTGCCCTCCACCATTCCTTCCCTTTGAATTCTGATTCTGCATTGCTACAGATGCCAGGGCAAAATCCTTTTCCCTTCAGATTACTATGATTACAGACTGAAATCTCTAGCTCCTTCATTTATCTCCACAAATTATCTATGTTAGATAATGCTCAAGTAAAATACTCTAATGATCATCTTTCTCTAAAGTCAGATTCATTTTTCAAAAAAAAAAAACCCAAACAAACAGTAATTATGAGGTGAAAAGGGGCATGTTCAACAAATCTTTCAGCATCAAGTCACATGTTGAGGGTTTATTCACAATGCAAATATAAAGCCTGGGGACTTGCAAGAGCATGTACTCACATGTGTACTCAGCATTTCTTAAAATGAGAATGAGTTTGGACGTAAAAAGATGGAACACATGGTCAGCAGCTGGAATTTATGAACATCTCTATTTAATAAAACAGTAGTAACCACTTTGTGCTGCTGTTACATTCTTTTCTTGGTGACAAAATGGTGGCACACCAGAAAAAAGCTGTGGTCTCCAGTAAAAAAAAGCATTTCCCAGAGGTTAAGGGGGCGGAGAGAACAATGTTGTAGCAAACGTCTCATTTCCTGAAAATGCTCTGTAAGTTGTTGGGCGGGTTTGTTTTCTTTTAAATTTGCTCTGTCTTTTTAAACTCTTGTGGGTGATAGCTGTTGTACCCACTGGTGGCTGTTCAGGCTCACCTTCATCTGAGGTTTACAAGGCTTGCTTGGGCAAAGACCCAACTGACTCAGTTTAGGATTGGTTTTAGTCCCGTTTAGGACAGGAGGTTGGACTAGACGATGCCCAGCAGTCCCTTCCAACCAATATTTCTATCATTCATTAATTTAGTGCCAAGTTTTGTAAATTTGTATTAAGTAACAGTCAGCTTTTCAATAGAAAAACTTCAATCAGACCTTCTGCCACAGAAGGAAAAAGAAAAAAAAATATATATATTCCCTGTTTCATGTAAAATTAGCTAACCAGTCTGCGTTTTCCCAGACATTGGGGCTGCCATCACAAACACTGTGCTCATTTCTTTGTGGAAGACCATTTGTTTCAAATTCTACTCCAGCTTGCACCCAGTACCAACCAAAATTATCCATTTGGAGCTCAAGGGTCAGGAATGCCATTGTGTGCAACAGGCATCCGTGAACAGTTCGAAAGACATTTGTCATTCTTTCAGTATTGGCCTCATATTAAGACCAATATACTTTAAAATAATACAGTTATGTCGGCTGTTTTGTTCAGTAAGGCATTTCCTGACTGTGGCAGCAAAGAGGCAAAGGAGGTCACTTCTCAAGCCTCACACAGATATTCATGTTTGAAGACTTTCAATAATTTGTGTTTGAAATAACACAGATTTATATTGGAACCCAAGAGAGAAGGCAATATTGAAAAATCCCCAATTACCTAATCCCAATATTATTTTCGGCATACCATATTTGCTCTGTCTTTATAATAATGTACAACAGAACAAACATTGTATAAGTTTATAAACAGTAAAAGGAAAATGTAATGCCGGGCTCTCAAGATATAAACACGAACAACAGTGTAAGGAATCCAGTAAGAAAAATAATAAAAATGACTGGAGAGAATATAGAGCCAACAGTAGTCAATCTGAGAACACCTTTGAAAATTAAAGAAAAGATATAAAGGGAGGCTTTAAAAGTTAGAAGGGAATAAGTAAAATCAGTTTTTAGGGGGATTGTAGTGCCCCCCACAGTTAAAAATACCTGCCAATTTCAGAAGTGATAGCAGATTTTTGAAAGAGCAGGTACTGTGTTACTCCATGCCTAAAATTCATCCAGGCCCAACACCTTCAAGGCTTTCAAAACTAATAATCCCACTCAAAGCCAACCAGCCACATTATAGTCGGTTGATGGAAAGAACATAAGGGGAGCATAATGTGGTTACTCGGAGCAGTACTTGTATAAACTGATTGCATTCTGGGCAAGACCCAATCACTCTCATACCCCCATCAAAGATTTGGAAAGAGGAAAAATTCTCTCAAACAGTACATTCACAATAAAAAAGCCAATAGAAACAGTAGGATTCAACAAACTTTCCTCAGTATGTTTCTTAAAATTTCCCTGTTTGGTGGCTACTGCTGATGTGTATTTTACCCCTCCTGTTTTGAGTAGGATGTTCTGGTTTGTTGCTGCTTTTAGCTAAGGAGTTACAAATTTGCCTACCAGTGATAGAGCCTGTGCCAGCTGTTTGGTTGCTGTTAGTGAGAACTGACTGCTTTAACAACATTAAGTGGTGCTTCTAATCTGTACCAACCAGGACTTCTGCTGGGAACAGCTTTCACTGGAAAAACCTTAATTGTGATTCAAATACATAGGGCAATTTACAGATAAGTTGGTTGACTAGAATTGTGGAAAAAACAAACAAAAAATGTAATATTTATTCAACATTTTACTTATGCTTATTTCCCTTTACATGTCTGTTTTCCATTAATACACTAAAGGAAGAATTTAGAGACAGAAATGATCACAGAAACAATTTTGCCAAATACCGATGAATTCATATAAGTTGCACATTTGTGAATCTGTCATTTGAAGAGTATACCCACACTGCAGTGACAGAACTGACTTCCAGTAATGCAGATAGCCAAGATAGATTACAACTAGCTAGTTTTGGAGCACGCTGATTTAGCTGTTTCTTGGCTATCTAGTAGAGTTAAGCTACACATCCCTGGAAGCATTCAATGACAGGCTGGATGGGGCTTTGAGCAACCTTCCACCTAGTCTAGTGGAAAGTGTTCCTGCCCAGGGCAGGGGGATTGGACTAGATATGTTTAAGTTCCCTTCCAACCCAAACCATTCTGTGATGTACCAGACAGTGACCAGACCTGCTGTATATCCTAACACGTATTTCTATAAAAATAGATATGTGTTTCTGCAGAGTGTAAGTTGCATGTATGCCTATAAATCTATGGATAGTCTGTAAGGAAATGCAACCATGTCACAAGATGAAAGCCAGCAGAAGCAGGACTGCCTGTGATAGTTATGTTTGCCAGGCCCATGAACTGTTTGACATTTCTCCAATGAAAAATGGCAACCACAGACACCACACCACCAGGGCACAGCATTAAAGGCCACCACCAAGTCAATTGTCCAATAGGCATTGCTTCTTTTCAGTAATATGTCACAGCTTGTGCATTCTGTTTAAGATTTAACTGGTGAGTTAAGTGGAAATGGTATTAATTATATGCTAGAACTATGTCAAGCTTCAAAACAGCTGTAGGCTTTTAGTCCAAGAGCAAAAAACCATAAAAGCATTTTAAGTTTTTTTTTTTCTAAAGCGACGGGGTTAAGATATGACCACAAGACCTTTCATTATCTCATAAGGAAAGCTTCCAATGAGTCCATCTTCATCCCTTTCTTCACCTCTCATGAATCTCAGTTTCCATCACTCCAGAACACAAAACTGCTCAGGCGCAGGAAGAAAAGGGAATGCAGAGAGTGAATCTGGGTCCACATCCTTTCCCCTGCCTGTCCTAGTTTCATAGAAAAACTAATAAAAGCTGCCAAACTTCTTACTCTTTTCTTAATTCTGGCTGTTAGCTGCTATATGAGGTTTACCTGCTGGTAGACTTGGCTGGAGCACATGTGTATGCCCTGACTAAAAAGAACTCTGTATGGTCAGTGTTTAGGTTTTGTGTTCACTCTGGGGTTATCCTTATGATATAATGAGGCTCTTGAGGCTACTGGCACTGGCAAAACCCTGTTTTTCTAATAATCTTTCAATAGGGAAGGAAAGTGTTGACAGCCAGGGACACAACCACAAAGACACTGCATTTGAGGAATGGAAAGAGCTTTTTTTTCTCCCCTTTCATATTTTTTTTTTTTTTTATTATTATTTTGCTGGTGGGCTGCTTTTCCAAGCCAAGGCACATATTTTGATGATGACTGCGTGATAATGAAAAACTTGTAACTATTATACAGGCAACTGCTTTGCTTCAGAACAACACACTTGGTTTCTTGTCTGGTATTTTACTTTTTGCAGTCAGTGATATTGAGTCCAGCATTCAGATATCACCCAGAGTTTAGGTCTGTCCTAACACTGTTTGGATGAGATTCCTGTTAGCACTTGTCTTTTTATTAAGCTCACAGCCTCATCTGTTGTCACTGAGACATCATTAAAAGAGGAGTTATGCACTCACTGAGTGAGATGTAGGGATTTGAATGAGCTACCAACCCACTGAAGGTGGCAAACACGAACCCAGTGCAAGATCTAAGTCATCATCTAATCACATTTGACAGGTTCAATTGAGAGGCCTCTGCAGTAACGACCATGTATTAATTCCTTACGTTTCTCTCCCAGTCACTGCTGGTGTTTCTTGTTCTGCCTTCTACCCTCATTCTCTGCTTGTCTGAGTAGCTCAAAATGTGCAGCTCGGTGTGTGCGTGGCATCTCTGATGTGACACAAAGCTGCTTTTGTGAATGCCTCACTCCAAATGTAAACAGCATGGTCAGTCACACGGGCAGCATCTGCTACAGATAATACATGGAAGTTTAGAGATGTGTTTTCTGAAATATGAATCTATATTTTATATTTTACTTTAAGCAGGCATGGTTTGGTTCAATCATCTGTAAAGATACAATGGTTTAAATTTTCAGAAGTGCTGGAGTATTTTAGCCTAATTTCTTTATAAAAGTTTTATAAAATCCACAAATCTTGGCCACACGCTTGTTAACCCTTTTTGTGTGATGTCTCTTCAAAATAATATTACTGAGTTTCCTGCTGCTGGAGGATTTTAGTACTGTCCCAGATTTATGCAGTTCACTTTTTATCATTTCATAAAAAAAACCTCCACCAGCTTTGCTGCATCTATGGTCAAGCTTCTCAAATTTTCCACCAAAAATAATTCAAAGATCACTTCTGTTGCTTCTGTTACTAGAATTTTATAGCAATCTCTCAGTTGACTCAAGCTTATTCAGAAGATGCTAAAATTCAGGAGGCTTTAGCTTATATTTGGCATGGGGGGGGGAGTAACTTCTCTGTTATTTTCTTTATCTTGTAAATTTAACTTGTAATAAAAGAGGGAGTATACTAGAGTTAATGTGTAATTTGGATTTGTTTTTCAGAAGGAGAGGGGCAAACCTTTTTAGAGAGAGTTTTTACCTCAGAAAAGTTAATTTGCCTGTGGAATCAACCTGCAGTGTTGAATCCTAATGCTACTTCCTAAGGGAAGATTCAAATTCAATCACACCTTTCCACAAAACACCACCTATCATAAAATCATAGAATAGCCCAGGTTAGAAAGGACCTCAAAAGATCATCCGCTCCAACCTTTTGTGGGAAAGGAAGCCTAGATGAGATTATCCTGCACCCTACCCAAAGGTGTCTTAAAAACCTCCAGGGATGGAGACTCAGGTCCTGTTCCTGGATATGTTCTTCCACTGAATTGCGAAAAAGATTCTGTCTTATGTTAAGATAAAACCTCTCCAAAAACTTGTACCTGTTGTCCCTTTTCTTCTACATGTGGCAGCTTGTGGAGAGAAAAGTTCTGTCCTCTCTGCAGCCACAGACCTATATTAGTGATGTCTATCTTCTCGTGAAAACTCTTTGTGGAGTTTTCTAGCCATTCCTACGACGGGAGTGAAATTGCACTTAGGAAAGGAAGTTTTTAGCCACTAAACATGCACACATGAAAAATGTGAGTAACTTATATCTGCAACGCAACATTGAAATGTCCTCCCTTCTGTGGTAGCAAGTTGGTATGGAATTTTAGGGAAGTAAATTCAAGTGTTGCCCTTTCTCTCTCACTGCACAGAGATGATTTACTAGGATGAACTGCTAAAGGTTCATCTAAAAGCAGTGACACCTGACTGGGATCTTGCCTAGCTCTTCACGTTCAGAGATATTTCAAACATTTTTTTCTGTACCCTCTCTGAAATCTTCATACTAATAAGGAATTGACTTGAGTCTCACAGGCAGCTCAAAGTAACCACCTAATTAATACAGTCACATATTATGTGAGAGCTGTAAAATGATTACTCCATTTTCCTTACCCATCTCCAGAATTATCAGCATCTGCAGATAAACACAGGTAGCAGGCCTTGTATTCCCATGTATTCAAAACTAAAAACACTTCTAAGTAAACCACAATGATTTACTACTCTCTGTGCATTTAAAAACTTAAATTATTATGCAGATTTAAAGCCAGAAATCCTGGAAAGTATGTGCATGTATTTCCCTTTTACTTCTCTGATCTGCTCTTTCTCACTGAGAAACTCCCAGGGGTGGTGATTTCTATTCTCTTACTGTAATTCATAGATATAGTTTGAAGTTGACAGATATACAGCTTTTGATCATGGTTTGGAGATAAAACAAAAAAGAGAGCATAAAATGAAAGAGTACTTTTCTCCATGGAGAATAAAATGTCATTTGAGGCTTTAACTGGTGGTAATTATAACATGATTTAGTTATGATATCAAATAATAGTTTTTTAATGCCCTTTACATAGCATGAGTTATTTCTTTTTCTTTTCCCCAAGTTAATTACATCTTTTTCCAAAGCTTCCCAAGCTTTCTTATTTTTTTATGCTTTCAGACCATGAGTTGATGACTGTGTACCACTCTTACAGAAGTTTACAGCATATAAAAGCTTTGACAAAGAGCCATATTTGATGAATTGTTAAGATTCTTCAGTGTTGGGGGTTTTTCCCCCTATTCTCTATTTTTTTCTTTATTCCTTCTTTTGTTCTAAAGAAGCGGAGATTGGCTTGTGAAGCTTATATGGAGAGATTAAAAAAGAAGAATTTAAACCTGATGAGATACACTTCAGTAGATTACAGTGATACAAATGGCCTCTGACTTTGAGACTTTCTATTTCTACCAAGGCAATTTTTATTTCTCTCTTTTCTTTTAAATATGTTACATTAAAAAACAACTGAACCAATTCAAACAAGCTCAAAAATTCCAGAACAGAAAAGGGGGGATCTGGGTCTTTGTTATGTTTGGACTTGTTGTTTGGGGATTTTTTTTCACTACTCAGTAGGGATGAGCAAAAACCATAAGCTGTTTATCCTGTCTCCAGCTCTTGAAACTTGTGTTCAGATGAAACAAAACACAGATTGAATTGCTCCTTGATCTGGATTCAAAATTTAAATCCAGCCAAAAAATGCTATAAACCCTAGATTACTTCATTCCTATTGGGCTGCTACTTTCCAACATACATATTGTATAGTCAACCTTTTTTTACCTGTGTGGCAGGAGTAAGTAAACTGATTTGAGCCAGCAGAGTGCCCTTGTGATCAAGAAGGCTAAAAGTATCCTGGGGTGCATCGGGAAGATCATTGCAGGTCGAGGAAGGTGATCCTGACCCTCTATTCAGCCCTAGTGAGGTACACCTGCAGTGCTGTGTCCAGTTCTGGGCTCCTCAGCACAAGAGAGACATGGAGCTCCTGGAGCAGGTCCAGAGGAGAGTCAAAGGGCAAAGATGATGAAGGGACTGGAGCATCTCTCTTACAAGGACAGGCTGAGGGAGCTGGGACTCTCCAGCCTCGAGAAGAGACAACTGAGAGGGGACCTCATCAATGTCTGTCAGTAGCTGAAGGGGAGGTGTATGTATAAGGGGCAATGAGCAGAAACTGATGCACAAGAAGTCCCACCCGAACATGAAGAAGGACTTCTTTACTGTGCAGGTCCCTGTGTACTGGAACACAGTACACTGGATTGCCCAGAGAAGTTGTGGAGCCTCCCTCACTGGAGATATTAAAGAGCCATCTGGACACACTCATGTGCCACGTGCTCTGGGATGACCCAGCTTGAGCGGGGAGGTTGGACCACTGTGGTCCTTTCCAACCTGACCCATTTGGTGATTTTGTTATTAAGGTCAGAATTGAAGTTTTGCGTGCTTTAATGACGGACTGATTATCAGCAGCTCTCAGGTTAGTGACTGACTAAGAGTCACAACAGGAAAATTCAGTTTAAAATTGGGAAAAATTAATGCTTTTCACCTGTCTGTATCTCTTCAGCTATATCTAGACAGAGGAACTAATGAAATTACTTTGTATTATCCTCCCTTAAATAATTCCTGATATGGATGAAGCCAGAAAGTGCTGTAGTGCTGTATCTGAAACCCTTTTGCTGTATAGGTAAAGTAGATGTGAACTGAATTTTTCCTTTATAACTTCTCAAAATGGAGCTATGCTACAAATTAGGAAGAAAATCTGTAAGCCATATACCATTTACCTGAGTGTCCAGACAAACAGACCCATCTGAAGAACTACTTTAACCAAGGTATACAACTTCTGTCTCTGGTCATTGTAGCACAGTTGCCAAAAGCGTATGCCCATTGTAACCAGCAAATACAAGAGGGAGAGAAGGAGCTGTAGAAGTTACATTCTCTCCCTCGTGCAAAACTATGTTGATCTGCTCTGGAGGAAGGGGAAAAAAAATTCTTATGACTTCATGCTTCAAACTATTTTGATCTCAGTGATTTTGATATCTGCTAGAAAGTTGTTTTGTGCCTTTGAGTACAACTACCAATAGCTGTTATGTTTCACCATTTGTTCTATTTCTACACACATCAGATAGAAAAGGGAGTAAAGTCAGCTGACTATGGTTCCATTTAATTCCCTTTATTTTGTGACACTTGAGCAACTAGGAATCAGGATATATGTAGCTGGAGTAAAACCTGTGAGGGAAAGACGGAGCTTTGATAGATAGGGTATCAAATATTAGCTGAAAGATCTCTCCCTTCAGGCAGAATAGTTTTAATTTTGGGAAGGTGATGTTCAGAAATTAACCCCCCCCACCTGTGAACTGTTGGTTGGAGTAAAAGAATTTGTCATTCCTATGGATGAAAAGGAAAAAACAGAGATTTTTTTTTTTTTTGGCTTCCATAAGTGACCTAAAAACAATTCAGACTTTATAGATAGGAGAGAGGGGAAAAAAAAAAACAAATATAGAACTAGATCCTCTTTGGATGTCACCTCTCCATAAAGGTGAAATGAAAAGAATGAAAGCTGGTTTTCTAGAAGTTCTCTGACACTTTGAGGTTTCGAGGTATCATTTATGCTTTTTTCATTTTGTGAAAGGAAAAACGTGAGGAAATAATTTTTTTTTTTTTTGATCAAAAGAAAAAAAAACAAAACACATAAAGTTTCCAAAATAATTTAAGGCCTGAAACTCAGAGTCTGGCATCCTATGACAAAAATGCTCTAGTAAAGCTAAGAAGGTGTAAAGAAGTATGACCAAAGACCAAAAATATCTTCCAGAAAAGAAAGTCTTGCAGGGAAAATAGATTCTAATCAAAATACACGAAATTCAGAAGAAAGAGATGAAATGGGATTCAGCTGAGAAAAAGGAAACAAAGCAGAAGTTTTTGATAGAAGTCTACACATTAATGAGTGCTGTTAAGATGCTGAGTTTCTGGATATTAGCTGTTTTTCATAATGAAGTAGGAAAACCTCTTGTGGAAAAGAACAGACTGAGCGGAAGTGTCTAATTTTGAATGATATATGAAGGTTTTTTTCCATTACCTGCTTTTCCATACCTGAGCTGATCATCATCTGGTGAAGCAGAAGAAGGAATCCCTTCAGTGAAAAATGGTTGTATCTCTGCTAAGCTCTTCTCACTTGCAAGGGTTCTTTGCATATACCACACACTTGGGAGGGAATTTGTTGTTTTCCATGAAAACTTCCCAATTTTTGCTGTGGCGATTCCCCGAAGTCACCATTAGTATAAAGGGGGTGTGAAAGGAGTGGCACTTTTCTTCAGTTTCATTTTGAAAATTAGGCACAATGGGAATTAATTTCTTTTTGATTTAACTATAATATCAAATGCTGGAGGAGAAGAAAAATACATATTACATATGGTATACGAAAACAACATTAGAAGAAAATATAAAATGGAATAAGCTACCTCAGTTAAACCAGCCAAAATTCCTGCATATCATTAAAGTATGGTTAAAAGAGTGACTGCCCTGGGATGCCCAGAGAGAGCTCAGCAGGGGAACTGGAAACTCTGTATTTCTTCAATTTACATTCCAAGCAATTATTAGTTAGCTATTCAGCCTTTCTGAGCAACTCTTAAAATCATCTTTTTTTGTATCAAAAAATGGAAGGCCATTAATATTTTTGAGCATAATTTCATCTAATTATGTCAATAGCATGATGACTAAAAATCATAATGTTAGATTCCCTGAATGACTGGCACATTAAAAGACATGAAACAAAACACAATGAAATAAGATACTATACCTAGAAATACATTTTAATCTGTTTTGGGTTGTGTTTGTTTGTTTACTGAGGGTTTTTTACCTTAATCTGTTTGTCAACCATAAATACTTGATACTTTGCCTAGAAATCAGTTATGCTTATTTATGTGTGTGTATATATGTATATATATCTCCCATCTCTTTTTATTGTGATATGAGAAAATGAAGTTGTTCTTGATTCTAAAGAAACACTTGAAAAGAAAAAAAAAACCAAAACACAGAAACAGAGGAATTTACCTGTGTCCCTTGGAAAAAACTTGTATTTCCCGTTACTTTTGTGTCAACAACAGCATCATCTACCAATGAAGATGACAAGACTTATATTAACAGCAGGCAAAGACATTGACACAAATACTAGTTGCACGCTTATGGAGTTGTAAGGCCCTCTAAAATCAATTCAAATCGGTGTGGTTTTGCCAAGCTCATCAGTGGATTTGGGATGAATTCCATAATTGATAATATATCTGGGCTGATGGCCTACAGAGAACATAAAATCGTGTCTGGAAAATGGGCAAAATGATAAAAAATAATCATCAGAAATACGCCAAAGCCTGATGAGATATATTCTGTATTGCTGTTTCTGTTTAGTCTGCAGCCTTAATGTTTGTTGGCTTCCACTAGAAATGAACACATGTGTAGGAGGGTCTCCTCGTTTCAGCCTTGTTTCATGGGGAAATGAAGCTCATTGGAGCATCCTGTTTGTCTGCCTCGTCACTATCGCTTAATTTTAACCAAATGTGGTTAAATGTGATGGATGATGCTCTCAAGGTGTTCTCTTCCTGTGGGTTTCAGTCACAGGCAGTTGAACAGAGAGGAGACGGATGCTTAGTTGAGAAAGCCTCCTCGAGAAGTAAGGATCCATGGGGGCACCCATGTATTTGGTACCAGTGAACACACAGGGAGCTCACCCCCTAATACAAAGCTCAAGCAGACTGAGTTCTCAGAGTGGCATGTTTCTGATGGGCAAAATATGTTGATTTAGGTTTTCAGCACATCATCAAGCACATTGTTCCCACTGTTGAGCAAATTTAAACAGTATACATGATTTTATTTGAAGTTTTATATGCTGAGATACTGCTGGAACAGGCCTAAAGTATCTAATATTTTCATACAGAAATAAAAGTTTTGGGGACATGATCATTTCTACCCACAGTGAAGAAACAGAGAAAAGAAAATACCCTTAAAAATGGTATTTGCCTCTGTATCAGACTTGTTAAAGGTTCCATACCTCATGCTGTGTGTGCTCAGTAGACATCAACTGCCACAGAAACCCATAAAGTCAAGCCTGAGTCCTTTTTTTTTTTTTTTTGTGAAAAGCAAGTCTCCCTAGTGTTCTCCATGTAAAACACAGGCTTATGTGCAAAATTCCTGGGTGGATACTCAAAAGTGTTTGAAAGCCTCCTGAAGTGCATGCATTGATTCTTTTGAGTGTGATCTGAAATCCACACTTGCTTCATGGTCGGAGTGTTTGGATTAGAGCTTTTAGATGTAATCTAGGTTGTGCCAGAGGAGAAAGTGTTGTCGTGCTGGCCCTCAGCGTGGTCCTTTGCGTGTTTATTCCCTGTGGTGCCAGAAGCCAAAGAAATCAGTTCTTCCCTATGCCACTCGTTGCCATGAGGTGATGTCATTTGACCAACCTCCAGCACACAAGTCAGCAAGGTGCCTTCTCACCCTGCCCTCCCAAGGCAGGAAAGCGCTCGGGACCTGCGGCAGCAAAGGTGCTCCACAGCCACCTTTGTGCACACTACGCTGTGCTTCAGTTTGCTTCCACAGAGGTACAACCTCTGCTGTGTCTCTCTGCACACACAGGTTGACACGAGGTGCCCCACTCAAACCCAGCTGGAGATCAGATGCTGGGTTTTGTGGTCACAGGCTGTAAACTGCAACACGATCTCTGTCAGAGCCCGTTCTCTTCAAATTGTTTCTACTGGCACTGCAGGGAAAGCAATCAGCAAACATAACCATGTGCTGTAGCAGTGCTGTTGCCAAGCAGGCAATGACATTAAAAAGGTGCTTTAAAGAGCATTTTTGGTCAATTTAAAAGAAAAATACATATATATACAGGAAAACCCCCAAATATATCCATATATATTAACAAATACAATAGACATTAACAATACAAATAGACATTAACATTGTTTTAAACAGTTCTGAGACATCTAACCTAGATGGAGTAGAGCAGCAGTGGTATGAATGACAATTACACTTCTGACTGTAGTACTGAGTCATTGTTATCACAATTAATGCCACGTTTAGGACTGTTTTTATTTAGATGGACAACTGCACTTTTCACTGTATGAAAATTGAAAACATGAAAAATGAAAACTGTCCCCTTGTGGGTCTCTGATTGTTTCACTTTCTTCTTTCTTTCACACAATTTTCCAGGTTCTCTGTTGTTGCTCTTGCCTCTCAAGGCTCTCCAATTCTTCTACCCTTTGGTAATCATCTCATTTCTCCTTTGTTACTTTGCTGTGAGTACATATTTCACCTCCTCTCCAACTTATTCTCTTATTTCCTCTGTTATGCTTTAGAATCTCCTTCCTGCAGTAAGTACTAGACTAGAGCTCCTTCCATTGCTTTTTCAAAATTTAACTCTTAATCCAACCTCATAGGGCTATTCAGGGAACTGATTTGGTGTTTGCCAACTAAATACATATTCATCCCTTTATCGGGGAACTCATCATTCAGGGAACTCGTACGGCTTATACCATCCTTTATTGTGGGATAAACATATCAGCCTTGAAAAAGGCTGCTAGTGCAGGGTGACTGGGCATTTTAACTCAATAAAATACTGCTAATCTTGAAGTAAGTGAACTTTTTATAAGAGGATATATTCGTGACAACTGCACAGCTGTAATAACCACGACAAATAGGGGGCTGGGGGATATTGCCTCTTCTTGCTTGGGATAAAATAAGGGTAGCCAATATTTGGGGAAAAAAATAGACAAAGACCCAAAGTACTAAGTATATTGGACAATTTTCTTTTATCACTGCCTTTTCAAACCATTTCATCAAAATTTATGGTAGACCTTTAGCAAGAGGATTGTTCTGAAAAATATAGGGTAATTCTGAGAACTGTCTTCTCTTATTCACATCACCTGGGTTGCTAAACTTGATTTGCCTAAAGTTTTAGCAGATTAAAAGTACCATTTTGAAACTTCTAAGAGACTTTTCACTTACTATTCACCTGCAATACTTTTTGAAATGTAAGATTTTGTTTACGAATCAAAAAGAAGTCAAATTGTAGGTTTTATGACAAAGAACATTCCTACAGGAGTTTGCATGGAAAAAAAATAACTAGTGAGATGATTGAATTAATAATGAACTATAAAATATGAGTTTAATGCATGTGCAGGAAAAATGTGCTTAGTTCTAAAATGAATATGTTCTGTGGTTTTCAGGAATTTTGCTAAATTTCTGTACTTCTTCGTATGTCCTATTCCTTTTCCCAAGGGAGTTTCTCTCAACATTTCTGTTGATGTCAGCAGGAAGCAGTCAAAACAAATTTGTAAAACTGATGATTTGTGTCTCCTTTAATTGGCAGCTTTTAAAAATCTATGGACTTGTAATATCATTAGCTTCCTGTTTTTCCCCTCAAAATTATATTTCATATGTAATTTAATGAATACAAGTAACGTAAAAACAGGGCTTATATTTCAATGATCAGCTTTTCTGTCATTTTCATTCGAAAGTCTTTAAAATTTTTTTTTATTTCACTACTGTGGGATTTACATTTTAAAAGGATTCAGTCTTGCCCTTTATTTTTCCATGGAAAGTTTCTCTCAAATTCCAACTGCAGTGAAGACTGTTCAGGGAAATGCTCATTCCAATGAGTTATTTTGGCTGTTTTGCCAGCACTATTGTCGAACAACAGTAGAGAGCAAACACTGCAAATATACAGGTAAAATTGGAACACTCTGCTGCTGCTTCAAGAACAAGAAGCATGTGATTCGTTCTGTTGCTATATGGGTACATCTTTCCAAGTTCTAATGAATACATTTAAATCTCCAAAATATTTCTGTTTCCAATGACATGGATTTAATTTTTCTCCCTGTGTATCTTTTCCTTGTACATCATTCAGGTGTTGCTCATTTTCTCCTCTACCTCCCAAAATACATGTAAGATATTCGTCAGCTTTTGGCTATGTGAGTAACTCCGCTATGAAAAGGAACAATACTTTTAAAATATAACATGAAAATGGCTTAAGTTAAAACATATTTTTCTTTGAACAGTTTGGAAACAGTCCAAGGTTCAGAGGGGCTATTTTGAGTGGCACCAGGCACATAAGGCTGGTTATCACATTGACACTCTTACCCGTGATTAGTAACTCATGTGTGAGTGCATACTCCAACAAATATAGAGAGTGTATTATGTACTCCACTGATTTCATTCCTAGAAAAATAAACCTAGACCTTTGTTTTCATTTCCATGTTTTTTCCCTAGCTCTTTTTTTGTCTTATATGATCTCCAAAAAGTCCATGCAGATGGGAGGTGTACTCTCCTGCTGCTTTACAGCAAGACTTCCCACTGGCATAGACAGCAGAAATTAGCCAGAGAAACAATGGTCACATTATAACACAGACATTTTTGCAAGCAGGGTGTTTTGGGGTGTTTTTTTTTTTGGTATAAAAGCTCAGCTAGAGCTGTTTGTTACATACACTACTTTATCAGTCTATTCAGTCTCCGCAATCCGCTTTAATTTTAAACAGTTATTTAGAGCACTTGGGAGATTCGGTATGTTTGATAAATAGTATTGTTTTATGCATTATTATTATATGAGTAATGCTCCCTAACCCTTAAAGAACCCCTTGAAATAGAAAGAATTTGTGACATTAATAACCCAGTTCAGTCTTATGTTTTACCATGGGTTGAGCTCACCCTTCAAATAATGAGCAAATTAACCTATGCAAGCCATAAAACTTCTCCAAACTTAACATTACGCTTCAAAATTCTTCCAGTTCAGACATTCATGACTTGTATTTTAATGGATTTCAAAGTCTGTTTAATGTTAGGCTTCTTTTCTCCTTTCCTCTCTCTTTTGTCCTTTTTGTTCCCTCTCCTCTCTTCCCTCCTCTTTCTATTGTCAGTTCAAATGCTTCTTAATTTTTCTTGACCTATTTTGTGTTTATTAGCATGTAGAAAAGCTTAGCAAAAATTTAAATATTTAAATTTCTGCTTCCCTTAAATTAGTCAAAATGCTCATAAAGCCATAGGTGTCTTAAATTTACTTCCTTTCCCTCAAACTTTGAGTAAAACAGATTAAACTGATTATGATGATGACAAACTACTGACTTTTAATAAACTCTCTTTCTGAGTAGATGTATATATCAGAGCTGTTTCAAGTTTTGGCAGTTTCATTTTGCTGAGGTTTGTGCCAATATTTCCTTCAGTTTTAGTCCAGATGGGTTCATACCCCTAAATTTAACTCTGACTTTCAGAATTGAGCAAACTCAGAGTCTCAACTGAAATTTAAGGAAAATGACCTGCACTTGAGAGACATATGAAACCACTTAAATCCAAAGCTTGAGCTGCCTCAGATTTGTTTGAAATGTAGGCCAAAGTTACGTATTAAAACCACAAAGATTACCTGTCTTTTGTCAGATTGACCTGAGTTTCAACTAAAATCTAGATCCATTTCCTTGGCAAGTATTGAAAATGGTGCCTGTAGTAACATCACAGCTTATACCCATTTTTTAGCACCATGATGGGGCAATTCAAATCCCTTGTTTGTTCCGTAGTCAAAGGAATAATGTTGGGGGGAGGTTGCTTTCAGTTTTCTGTTGCAAATTATGAAATGAATACATAACTGAGACAATAAGCTTAAGCCACTCTGAACAAAAAAATCACGGGATACTTCTTCCCAGCTTGTTGTTTTAATTCTGAACGGTCAGTTGACTCCTTTGGAATGAAATGTGGATTAAGAAAATAGATCTTGAATTTACAATCTCAATGAGAATGAATCTCATTATTAAGCAGTTACCCTGTGGTATCTCTTGCCATTCCTGAGTTTGGCTACAGGCAAACGCATTCTCCGCTTTTGTTGCGTAGAAGGACTGGTCAGTACATCTGGCACTATGACACTGTGAGTTTCATCCTGTAATAAGTATTCCTTCCCCGAAGAGTCGTATGTTATCCTGAGTAGGTGTTGGACAAACCCTTTGGAGCCCATTATGAGATTTGGGTTAATACCTTTTTTTTCAGCAGTGGATTCACTAGTAGCGTGTGTACACCTTAAGAAAGATGAGTTTGTCTTGAGATGCTCTGACACAAAATGTCTCCAGGTAGGGATTAGCTAACTACCCCACATTTATCTTGCAGAAATCCCCAGAAGGGAACTGAGAGGCACTTTGGAAAGTTGCTTTGTGAGAGGCATGAACTTGCGTGCTTTCCTCAAGGTATGGGTCCTGACTTGGAAAACTAGATAAATTAAAAGAATAAATAATAGTTAAGAATTGCTCTCTTCCTTTCAACAAATAATTTTCACATCTCTGTCTCACTTCTGGTACTTTGGAGCCCTGCAGATCAAGCTTGTGTTTCCTTAACTTCACCCTCAATTCCTAACATTATATCATTTGTCTGTGCTTCCATTCTTAGCTACCAGCTCAGAAAACCAAAGCTTCCCAAAAGTGCACATTGAGCAGACAGAAATACAGCGAATTCATGTTCCTCTGGAGAGCAGAGCCCCATGGATACACATAAATCTTGGAGCACACTCACTCACAAAAGGAGAAAGTTGAACAGTTGGGAGAAACAAGAAACTTCTCACTGCTGTGCTCACTGATCCCATCACATGCATGAGAGAGGAGAAAGTGGGTTTCCCTTTCTCTAATTATCTCACACATCCCCCTCCCACTGCACATGCTGCAGCCACAGATCCTCTATGTGTCCAAGAATGTCCTGGAAATTTATATTTTGTCAATCAACTGAAATCAAGGCTAGGTGTCTGTTAAAATAGGATCTTCCAGTGGATGCTTGGATAATACTCAGGGAGTCAGTGCATAAATCAAGCATGAGACTGTGCAGGACTGACAGGTAAGGTACACTTACATTTTCTTCTGCAGATGTTTTTGCGTGGCTGTTTTGGCCATGAGTCTCATTGCCCTGTTAACTGAAGTTTCCTAAGAGGGCAGAGGGGCACAGGGAACTGGAGAATGAGTAGAGTTAGTATTTTATTTTTATTAAGTGCTGTTTAATAGCTGCTCCAAGATTGACTACCACGAGCATTTGAGGAGTTTGATATATTTACGCTCATACTGGAGAACTGAAGTAATAAATAGATCACAAGTTTCCACAGATACAGAGGGACACCTGTGTTGTGGAACAGTTTGCTCTAAAATTCTAAGCTGAAGAATGAGGTATGCCAGTCAGTGTTAAAGTAGGGAACTCCACAGGGTTAACTGAAAATACTTTGAAAATCTAAATTGCCAAGGAGGAAGTAAGGGTTGTGTTGTCCTTTTTATTTACTTATCTGTTCATATCTAAGGGTTGGACTTGATGATCTCGGAGGTCTTTTCCGACCTGATTGGTTCTATGATTCTGTGATTTATATATTATTTATAAGAGTGTGGGAAAAGAACTGTGAATTATAATTTGATACCTTTAGAGTAAAAGGAGGAAAACCAAGTGAGCAGCCTTCTTTACCCTGATAGAGAGGTATGAGATGTCCCTGCCCATGGCAGAGGGTTGGAACTAAATGGTCTTTAAGGTCCCTTCCAATCAAAACCATTCTATGATCCTATGAAAAAGAAACTGTGGCATTCCTCACTCATTCTGATTTTAAGCTGCATCTGTGCAGATGCATCATTATTATGAATGTTCTCTTCACAACAATAAAAAGATGAGAAATATGGCTCATTCACTGCCTATTAAAAAAATGCATTTTTATGCCCATTACCAGGTCAGCTATTGATGTGACAGCTATTTGTAGCTACTTTCCTGTGGAGTTTCACACTGTTTCAGTGTGTCTAAGGGAGCAGTTACTTCAAAAGAGCTATTCATGCTAAAGCTAGGGAATGTTTGCTGTACCACCTGGCCCCAGAGAACACACTGGGAAGTGCTGTGTCTAGAAAATGTTTTCAAGATCTGGGGTGAGACAAAGGCTCCACTAAATCAGTGGCAAATTTCCCAGTGCATCTTTGGGGCCAGGCCTCCAGAACATGCAGACCTGCTCGTGTCAGATGTGAACAGTGCTTAAGCTGAAATAAGATCTGCCTGTAGCAGCTTCATGCACATAATGTCATTAGTAACTTGCTGCTTAATTCTGGCTGTTACATAAACGCTGGGGACAGATAATGTGCAGCCTCTAAATGCTGTGTTCCTTTTTGGTTTGGTACACACCAGGACTTGGTTAAGTGAGTGGAATTGGTTGTGCTGGGGCAGAGAAATCCTGACTTGTACCTGCATGTGCTGTGTGCTGAGAGATGTAATTAGCACAATTCACACGCCCACCTTCCAGGTAATTCCTTTTACTGTTGAAAAAGTTGACTTTGTGTCAGGAGGAAACCGCAGAAATGTTCTGAAAACTGTTGTCTCATAAGAGGCTGAAAGGGTTTTAGGCCATTTTAAAGATGAGTTGGCTTCAAGCTCTTGAACAACTACAGTAATTCTTTGAAGCTCTTCACTGCTTTTTTGCTTTCTTAGAAAGCCCAGAAACAGATTTAGCCCAAAAGTGCATTCTCAGCTCTAGATGCACATCAGCTATGTTTATATGGACAAACTGTGCTGTTCTCAAACTCCTCTTTGTTTTTCAAGTGGCTTTCATGGACACATCACTGTGTATGAAGTACGGGAGATTTTCAAGCGCTGACAGTAATTTTGTGCCCTAGTTGACATGCACACGAGTCCTTTACGATGTGTCCATCAAGAAGTTAGCTATGAGGATTTGTTTGTTTGCAGCTGATATAAAGTGAACTTTAAATCTTTTTTTTTCCCATAATTTTTTTTTATCATTTTAAGGTTGGTTCTTGTAGCAGAGTCCAGTTTAAGAAACTGGCAGGATTTCTACCAGCAACTGGAAGATATTTTCCCTGATCTTTTTAGCTGTCTAACAAGATTGGACAGCAAATTTTTGTTCTTGATTGAAGACCTTACACATCTGTATAGGGAGAATAAGTTTTAGTAGCTGGTAACTTATATAAAGTGAGGGCACAGCCTCTGCACTCAGTTTCCGAGTGACACTTTCCATTTGGTGTAAGGTTGTTTAAGGCACTTTTTCAAGTTTGAAAGTAAGCCATCAGAGCTCTAGTTAGGGATACAC
Organism: Oxyruncus cristatus; assembly: GCA_013399855.1. Taxonomy (NCBI): domain Eukaryota; kingdom Metazoa; phylum Chordata; class Aves; order Passeriformes; family Cotingidae; genus Oxyruncus; species Oxyruncus cristatus. The sequence continues at coordinate 285,151 of VXAY01006252.1, forward strand.
AGAGCTACAGTGGCTAAAAGAGCTAACAGAGGCAATAAACTAATAATTGGTTTTCAAGAGCATTGGAGTACCAGAAGGACCTTCTGATGTTAGCTTCAGAAATAAATGTTACCAACATTATTTGATAGGATTATCCAAATATGTCTAAGCTCTGCCAGGGGAGATTTAGGTTAGATATTAGGAAGAAATTCTTTACAAAGAGGGTAATCAGGCATTGGAATGGGCTGCCCAGGGAACTGGTGGATCCTCCACCACTGGAGGTTTTTAAGATGAGACTGGATGTGGCACTTAGTGCCATGGTCTGGTAACCACAGCAGTGTTGGATCAAGGGTTGGACTTGATGATCTCAGAGGCCTTTTCCAACCCGGCTGATTCTATGATTCAACGATTTTACCTGTATTGTCCCAGTTGCTGCAGTCTCACAATCTCTGTTTATCTATGACATACACACAAGAAAGAGGAGAAAGAGGCTCAGAAACAAAACAGCTTATGGGAGCTCAGAGCTCAGTACTTGGTTGTTTTAACCTACTTATATGAGGCCAAATTTACCGTAATTAGTTACAGTGCTGAAGAACTCAGCTAAATGTTCCAGCCTATTTTATCTGTTGGCCTTCTGAGGGTAGCAAGTCATCAAAGAGCAAGACAAATCAGACTTGGGTTCAATTCCTTGCTCTGCTAACAAACCCTAGCCTTGGGATAAGTCTTCACTGTGTAAGTCATTGATGTGAAAAGGTCATTTTCCAGTCCTGAAGAGGCATCACATATGTCTTATGGCAGAGTCTTTCGTGTCCTGAGGCAGCATGACCACTTGTTCTCTGTGAAGTTTGACTTCTAACTGGTGTGATGCTAATTTCTTTCATTTTTATAATCCAGAACGTTAGTGAACTGTAAAACCATGGTCATCATCACGCTCAGTTAACATATTCTTCCCACAGCAGTGTTCTCCAAAAGCCTCCACAGGTGGTCTGTACAGCGGCGGTCAGTGGCAAATAAAAATCCAAATGCTGTAAGCACACATTTATTCCCACCGAGTGGTTTGAGTACCTGTAGGCTTAGTTGTGAGCCAGTTCCTAATGGCTTCAAGGCTTATCTAAAATTTTCGGAAATGCACTTGTGACGGTTTGAAAAATTGTTCAGTGTTTTTGCAAAGTGCATTGGTCATTCATCACCCCAATCCTCCAGCTCATCCAGTGAGCAGAAGTAGTACATTGTAAGTTTTTCTGCATTATTTTCTCCCCAAAGATTAGAAAGTTTACTGAGTGGAAAAAAGTTTGGGAAGGGCTATTTTATATAATAGCTGTGTAGTCAAGTTCTTATTGATGCTGAAGACACTTTTCCTCTATGTCATCCAAGAGGAACAAAACAATTTTACAGATGTATGAGACAAGAAATATGATTTAAAAGACTTTTCTGAGTATTACAAGAACTTCTGGAGAAGTTAGAAAAAACCTAGAGTAATGTGTCTTAAGGGTCCTTCACATAAATATTTTCCCTTAAATTTCAGTTCCAAGATTAATTGTCTCCAGTCTCCAGCCTTACTTCCAGTGCATGAGAGAGCAGTCCAGAAGCAAGCTCAGCATTTTGTTGACTTCTTAGTGGAGCATTAATCTGTAATTTTTGTGATTTAATAACATGCTTAAAGAAGTTTTCTTGGATAAAATCTGATACACAGTGCTGGCGACCTCCAATGCCCTTCCTTTCTCTGAACCAAAGGCTTTAATTGTTCATCCTCTAATATGTACAGAGAGGCCACTCGAAAGGATGAAATCCAATATAAATAAATGACATTTGCTGATGAGGTCAACTTTCAATTTAGGATTGATTTTACCCAGATGCCTAAAATGAGTGGCTAGACTACATTCAAGGTTCAGGGAAAACTCAGTAGGTATTTAGGGGTGAATTGAAGGAGTGACATGTTGCAAGCATCTGTGCTACGTTATATTTTAGGGAGGCTACTCTGTCTTCAGCTTCTTCATGCCTTACGATGCCATCTTTCATGCTGAGAATGTCAAGTCTGAGAAAATGGAGAGCTGGTAACCAAAGAGAAAAATTGTTTATGATAAACAGGATCCAAGCTGCACATGTATGTTTGGATTCTTCAGGATGCTGGGGCTACCAGGTCACTTGTCTGCTCCTACTAATGTCAAAGGGATATATGCTGACAGTTTTGTGGGAATGGACTCAGGTTACCACTGAACCTACCCTTAAGTGAACTCATGTAACATGAAGATCACATTCGTTCCAAAATGGCTTTGAATCCTCCTACCTCCCACCCTTACACAGCATTCAACTAAATAACATTCAGATGTCCTGAGGATCTAAGCACAAATGTAAAACCAAGTGACCATCCAGCTGTTGTGAGAGCTAAATGCCAGTCAAACTGTATTTTATAGCAGCTGTGAATTTGGTTCTTCATTTTGTCATTAGTTTCCCTTGTATTACTTGTAAACATAAAAAAAATTCTTCCTTGTTCCTAAACTATATCAGTAATCCTATTATAATCTAATTTACTTCATGCTACTTACAACATGTTTATTTTCTGTAATTCACTTGGCTTTAGTGCTCAGTAAAGTACTTTAGTAAAGTTCATTTTGTTTCATTTTCAGATCTTGCTGTAGATCTTTCATTCCAAAACTTCAGTGAAATGTTTACAGAAAATTTAAAAAATCCCACAACTTTGTATTTAAATGTTAAACGTATCACATTATATGTGAAATACCACAGGGGCAATACCCCTTTACAAATCCATCTTTTCTTTGTGGTCCTACATTAGAACCCGAGAGTATCCTTTTCAGGTGTCTGGGATCCTACATATTCATAAATGCCATATTTGAACATCCTCAGGACTCTGTGCTTACACAGAATTGTCCTTCCCCATTAGCATTCCACCTGACCCCTCTGACCTCTCCAAGGCAAATGAAATGTTTTTGTTGCCATGTCCATATCCCAGTTTGCTTGAGGAGGAACTGCCAATGCTCAGTTATCCATCACATATCCAGCCAATGCCATGTTTGATATTTATCAAGCAGAACATCTTGACAAATGAATAAGGGAAACATTTTAATTGTTAGAGAGGCACTCTAAAGAGCCAGAACATCTCCACAAGAGGAAAAAAAAAGAGTCACAAGAATTACTGCAAACCTTGAGGTTTCTTTCTGTAATACTAGGGCTTCATTCTTCCTAAAGAATTACTCTCTCTATGACATATTTACAAGGTGTCTGGTACTACAGATCAGTCTGCACAAAACTTACATTTCTACCACTTCACTCAGAGGACAGATTGTAATATTAATTAAGAATAACACAGAAGCTGCTGAACTCTATCCTACTTTGACTAACTGGCTTCTAGTATGATATTAATTATTTCAGCTGAGCTCAGACGTATTGCAGCATATAATGTACACTATCAGGGACCCTATTCGTGTCTGAAGTCACTGAACCTTTTAACTGAGAGTTATTTTTTTTTTTTTTTGCCACATGGTGTTGAACTCTAATAACCATGGTCTTGATATTTTGGAATAGGTATTTCAGAGCCTACACCCTAAATTATCCCCCCTGATGTCCCTACTTCTTAACGTCCAAGACTGAGAGGAAATTGAGAATAATGGGTCCTGTGAGAATAAATACACTGAAAAAATGGCTAGAGCCATGATATAAATTCTGAGGAAATAAATAGTTCTCTTAACAGTGTTTAAATAGCATTAGGGATGGCAGGGACATGTTAAAGTCCACACAGTGAAATATTGAACAACTTGCTATTCTGTCAGAGTTGCTGTGATTCACTGGGGTCTGAGGGAAAACAAAAAAATCCCAGTAACCAACAGGTCTGATTACCAAAGCAAACAAGGGGCTGAAATTCAGTTATATGGAGAATCTGCCTTCTGGCATTTCCCGTATTCCGAGTACTAGACTTAGGCTGCTATTGTTCTTCTAACTCTGTTTAAAAAAGTAGTGTATCCACACATCCTGTGTATAAAATATTACTGCCCATGGAGGGCTGGTCTAGTAGGGTTTTCTCATGAGAACAACTTCTCTTATTGCTCTGTGGAGATCTAGATGAGAAATCCCAAGGCTCTTAAAGTCATTTCAGGTTTGCTACTGCTTTCCACAGTGGATCAGAATTTCACCTTTAATATTGCTCAGGGTCAAAACAGAACTAAAGGAAAAGAAAGCAAACAGTAGTAAAACATCAGCAGTAAACCCGTCCCACAAATTTCTTGTGGTTTTACAAGGATGTAGTTAATACATTAAGTTGTTGTTACCTAATTAGGTGACTTTTATTGTGCCATCAAAAGGAAAACTGATACCAAATGGCATGTGTGCATGAATGAATGAGGGAATGGAGACTGCTATCAGAGCAGAAAATAGTCTTCATCTGAAGTGTGGGAGCAGAGCCTTTCTGAAGGACAACGTATTAATATTTATATAATACATATTATATATTATATAGAAGTAATAATTAGTGAATGCTAGTTATTAAGAAGTTATTTGGGCTTTTGTCTTCATAGAAATAGATGAAACTCATCCCAAACCCATGGTAATACCTCCATCAGTACTATAGCTGATGTCTCCTCTTTCTCTTGGAGTCACAACATAACATCCTCCTGCATCCCTTACTCCTTTTCATAGAGCATAAACCAGTCTGACTGCGTCGGGGCAGGGGGAAATGTCCTCACATTGTCCTTGTTCCCTTTCCCATTGGAGTCACCAGGACTTTAGTTGAAAAAGGATTGGACACAGCAGTAAAGAAAAATATTTATCAGTTTAGTGAAGACAGCAGAACTGGGAGGTAAACAGTGAGCAGATTTTTAATGTAGCAAATGCTGCTTTTAATACTCTCTGCTTCATCATTGAAAATTCTTACTTTCGTTGAAAAATGTACCTCTATAAAACCAGACATGCACAAATACAGAATCATGGAATCATTAAGGTCGGAAAAACCACTCAGATCATCGACTGAAACTGTTTCCCCAGCACCACTGTGTTCACCTCTATTCCTATCCCGAAGTGCCACATCCACAGGATCTTTGAGCACTTCCAGGGATGGTAATCCTACCACTTCCCTGGGTGGCTTATTCCAATGCCTGACTTAGTCTGTGACAGTGCAGGGACACATTAGACCCACTGATGAATGTCTGCAACACGCAGCAGGAACTCAATTAGACAACAGATGCAAGGAGAGGCCCAGGAAAGCCAGGCTTGGATACCCACTTCACTGCCTCTCTCTGCTCACAGAAGCCTGGTCTCAGGGAAGCAGAGTTGCATTTCCAGTCATGGCTGCAGCAACTGCAGACTTGAGGAGACTCGGGCTGATGTGGCACCTGAAACACATTGTTGTTTTGGGTGCCTAAACTCTTCCTTGTGCCCAGTTTCCCAGCTGCTCCTGGGAAACCGTTCTCCTCCTACAGTAGCCCTGCTTCTGTCCGAGCTGTCCTTTTCAGCTCCATGAAACCTGAGACTGGCTGTGAGCTGCCAGACATCACTGTGTGAGCCAGAGAGCTTCTTTGTACCGATGAGCTGTCACGGGAGAAGGCTCAGCTTTGTGCCTCAGCAGATTAACTCTACTCATAGGTGGCTACAACAAATCACGGAAGGGGATTTTCATGTCATAACAACCCTGGAAGCAGCAGCTATTTTCTGCTGGCAGCATGGTTGGATGGGATGGGATGGGGAAGTGCAGTTGTGGCAGGAGAGTACCCTGAGCCAGTGTTTTCAAGCCTTGCTGACGGCTTTAGTGAAGCCTTCCTTAAGGTGAATGATTTTTTTCTTGATATTGCTTGATTAACATTGTTATTCACAAACGACCTAGAAATGCTATGAAGAGGGTGTTGCTCAAGTGGTTTATTTACACAGAGAATTTTTACAAGACCTTTGTTATTTTCTTTCGAAGCTAAGCATTTTCCACAGTGGAGAACAATCTTGGTAGTTACCTTCTGTTGGCTTTCTACTGTAACAGCAGAAAAGAGGAAAAAAATGGCCAATTGCTTTTTCAGCAAAAATCAGTGGAAAACATCAAAGGAAGATTTCCATACAGAGGTTACTTAAAAGTTGACTCACGAGTCTTCATTCTGCATTGTATGTTATAAGAATCAGATATAAACTACTTATTCTACAGTGATCTTCCTAGGAGACATTTACAAGCCAAACCCTCAAACAAACAAACAAAAAAATGTACTTACAGCAATTTATCAATCTTTAATAACTGTCCTGCTATTTAATATCATGTTTGAGGAGACTAACCATGGCTTTGTGGAAAAACATTTGTTAAACACAGTCTGCTTCTTCTTTCAAACAATCAGGTTTCAAATACAGCCAGAGTGTGTCATTTCCAAAGAAGCATTTCCATTTGTTTGTACAATAATTCACTTCTCTATCCTATTTCTGTATATTTTTAAGTAAAACACTTTTTATTTTTTTTCCCCTCTTTCCTTTTTCCTAGTTATGGGAATGACACTGTGTAGAAGAAAACAGTGTTAACAGTTTATCTCTGATTTTGGTATTGAACATGCTTCACCCTCTCATTTCTTAATTTCTAATGACACAAGTGGACCCCAAGCATTATGTCATACATGTAAGTAATATGGCCAAAAGAGCCAATTGAAAGTTTGAGAGAGGAATTTTTTAATGAATTACTGCTATTTATGGGCTCTTGTTTTAAATAATAATAATTTTAAAATACTTGTACAAAGAAAATAACAGTAGCATATTTTAACCATGTTGCTCAGAGAAGTACAAAAGAACTCAGAGGGAGAAAGTAAGTAGCTGCTATCAGATGAATTTAAATACATTTGAAAAAAGGGACAAGCAGTTGATTGGATGAGTCTGATATTGGTCTTCACATATAGAAATATAGTATCAATTTTATTTTAAAAAAAAATTTAACATAATCTTGAATTAGAGCATGAAGAAAGACCCTTTACTCCTCAGTTAAACTGTAGATGTAGCGTTGAATATACGCATTAATAGGAAGGAGTGAACAGTGAACATGAAGAAAGCTGCTGTTGAAAAAAGGACTAAGTCTTGTGGTACATGTTTATTTCTGAATTTCCTTGAGCACAGCTGAAACTCCTTCTCAAAGCAAAATGATTCCTAATTCCTATTGGACATGGGATTTCTGTTAGGGGCTACATAAAGGGCAAGTGCATTAGTTTGTAAATGTCACACGGCCACAGACTTGGAAAAAGAGAATTAAACTCTGAGAACAAAGCTTTCCTAATGCCACATGACACAAAGCTCAACAAAGAATATCTTGACAGGTAGGGGGTGGAGGAGGAAAAAATCCCATAGCCTGTCTGTCTCAGCAGGAGCACGTTAAGTAATGTGGTGTGAGGCTTGCAGGGAAAAGTCTGAAAAATGTGCACTACACAAACTATACCACTTTCTAACACACATTGTTTGTGTAAATTCCTCAGTTCCTTCGGTACAGTATCTTGCATAAATGATACCCTGAGAAATATTTCCTAGTTTACAGCAGTGTCTGACACGCAGAAGTGTGAGATTGCATGAAGATAATTCAATCCGTCAGCAAATCCTTTTGTCTCTCAGTAAATTCAAGCAATAATTCTGCATTCATCTAATGTCAATCCATGGCAAAAGGCCCAAATTAAGGATTACAGGAGTGGAACTTTGTCTGTGAGCGGAGAGAGAAGAAACTTTGATTAGCAAAGACATCCCCCAGAGTTGTGCTTAGGGAAAAAAATATGCATTAGTTTCTCCTTCATATCACTTTTGAAAATCCAATTTTTGTGTGTTTCAAGCAATGCTAATGTAGACTTTGCAACAACTCTTGCTTTACAGAGTGTTTTCCTTCTGTCATCTCAATCTTGGGTTATATCACTACAGCTTTATGCAGTCTATCTATACTCTGTGTTATCTACTCTAACTGCTCAGACATTCTGCCCTTTCAAGCCTAGCTATAGCCAAATAATCAGTTTTAAAATTGTATAAGAGAAGCCACATAGCACAGTGTGATTGAATCTATTGAATTTCAACTACTCTAAATACTAACACAAAGAAACCTAAAAAGTTATGACTTTTGGATTAGTTCAAATGGTAAAGGATTTCTTACATTTTTTTCATGTGTCAGTATTTTTCTATCACTCTGCAGAAATAGGTATCTTTGTGCTGTGATTATAAAATGCCACTGGTATGGTTAGAGCATCTTTAAAAAAAAAAAAAATTAAATATATATCAGTACTTTACTTAGTGTGCATGAGTAAAACTTTTAATGCCAAAAACTCCCAGGCATGAATGTTGTCTTTCCTTCCTCTGTATTCCTGGCTGCACTCCATAAACATAACCTGGAGCTTTAGTCTCTTTGCTACAAGCAAAGAATGGCTGTCAAGCCGGCTAGTGTAAATGTGTAGAGAAAGTCTGGGAAAGTGAGGGAGTTGCAATGCAGTTTATCATGAGCTTCAGTGACTGGGAGCAGGGAGAACCACAGCACTTCAGATGTTTTTCACACTGATCGAGAGAAACCGCTGGAAAACGTGATAATGATCAGATAATCAGCTGCAGCTTCGCAAAACTTTCCTCTTTCTCGAATATTCCCTATTTCTCTTCCGCGTGGAAGAAGTCTAACTTCGGAGTCTATAAAAATATTTCTCTTTGTTTGAGCAGCCTCTATTAGTCTGCGCAGCAGGCAGGGTGATAGAAGACCAGGGTTATTACAAAGGTGTTTTTGAGTCTCGGGGGAGCAGTTCACAGCTTTCCAAGCTTTCTCTGCTCCTGCTGTCACACTGCTGTGACTGGTGGCCAAGACAGCTCCACGGGTGGGATCTACCTCCCACTAGACAGCCTGTTTAACTACAATTCATCCCTCATGTGAAGCCCAAGGCAGTAGACAGCCCAAGGACCAGAGACCAGGCAATAATCAATCTCTTATGAAAGTACCACAGGGAAACCAACCAGCAGGATGTGCATATGCCGAGGGGCAATGCCTGGCCACATGGATTAGAGGAGGTTGACATAATGAGGCCTTTTTCAGTTTTTAATGTCCAACAGCAATATTGTTAGGAAACTGATAACTTCTTCCACAACAAGAAAACATCATCGTTTTTTCAACATGTATTTCATTCGAGCTGAGAATTAAGAGATATCAAATTTTCCTTCTGAAAGTGTGAGAATAAGGGCATTTCAATCCTCTGTTGCTCTCTAACCCTCAGATTCTTCCTCTAGTGTGGGAGCATCTATTATAATTATTTACAGAAAGCTATTATTTGATTTATAAATGATATAACATCGCCCTTTCATGTTCATGAAAGAAATTCTGGTTGCCAGGGTATTACACTGCTGTAATTAAATGGTTCTCTGTGCTGCTGCTGTTTTTATAGGCAATGACTTAGGAACAGAATATAAGCAGTAAGAGAGAAGATCAAATTTAACATGGTTCTCCTGCAAATATACACTAGCAACTTGTCTATCATACTTTATTTACATGGAATTGCCACTCTGGGATATGACAACCTGTCGCCCTACAATCTGATTGGAAACTTTGTATTCCCCACATGTGTAGTGTTCACTCACACCAGCTTTTCTCCCTGAAGCCTGGATTTGGTGCATTTTATAAAATAATATTGTATAGAATAAATAAAAGAATATATTCTACAGGTTTAGCATTTTCTAATTGTCTTTGGGCAGCTTCCAGCGCATGACTCCTCCAAAATACAGGAGTCATGGGTAGGATTTAACTGAGGGAGTTTTAACAAGTGCGAGTACTTTGAAAGAAAGGGGATGTTCATGGCCTTGACACTTGTAAACCAGGGGAAACATTGTCTACTTTTAAACTGTGTATGGTGAAATATTGCCCATCTTTGTGTTTGTTCATGTGTGCACGCACACACCAAATTAATTTGCTGTGTTTGGATCAGTGGATAATCCCAATTATCTGGTATCCAGGTAGTGACTGGCATTGTGCCCACGTGTTATCAAAAGTCAGGGTTGCAGCTATCTTAAGCAGACATATTTCCCGACAAAGCACTTCCCTTCAGTGGAGTTCCTCGTGGCTGAAGGACTTTTCCAAATGAGTCAGACACTATAAAATAAGGCCTATTTAATGGGAATCATTTTGACCTGCATACTTTCTGGTTATGTTTTGCCAACTTAGTTTGTTCTGGTTCATACTCTACTCTCGAATTAGTCAATTTTTTGCCAGCTTTTTTATTTTTCTTCTTCTATTTCAGCATAAAGAAAATGGCAGAGTCAAACCCTAGAAATAAACGAGAACATGATTGTTTTAGACTAATTTTCTGAACCTTACCATTCAATTGGAAGAGGGACTTCAGAAAGTGAATTAGATGCACAGTTTTACTGGAATTTGCTGAATATTCCGTAACACCAGGCAAGGAAAGACTAACTAGATCTTCACAATGCCATACTATGCAATCAGGGAAACAGATACACCTTGAATCCAATGCTCTGACAACAGCACCACTCTGATTAATCCTAGATGGATTGTCACATCAAAGCAACAGAAACTAACTTAAAAATGGAATTAGAGTTTTTAAGAGCTCTGTTGAAAGTAATTTAGGAAAATCATGTTCTTCAAATAAAAAAAGAAAAAGGAAATCTAACACTGTTGCTTTGGCATAAAATATACTTCTAAGTGGTAGTTTGTGAGGGTTTTTTTTGTCTTTCAAAGATTTTATTCAAAAACAAAGTGATCCATTGATTAGCAGGGGGGTTTCTTCTCTCATGCTCATACAGTGTCGGACTAAATTGAGCTCCTACATCCTTATTTGTGTTGTCAGTGGCACAGAGTTGTTCCAACTCATCCCATCAGTTTATCACTTCTGTTGTTGTATTTAAAAAACCCTTATTTGTTACTGTAATCTACACATTCTCAGAACCCATAATAAAGAAGAACATTTAGTGATGTTGGGCTTATTCAGAAAACAGATATGATCTAAAAAAGCATGACTGGTTTTAGGAGAAAAACAACCCAAGAGTGAACAAAACCAAATTGTTATAAAGGAATGCATAACTGAGAGGAGCATTTGATGATCTTAGGCTTACTTAGGAAATAGAGTGTTACAGGCTGTTTTGAACTCAATATCCAAATGGCTACTGCCTCTATACAAAAGCAGAGTTATTAGATATTGACAGCAAAGCATTGCTATTTATTTATGTTTATTGCTTTTCACCTTGTTTTTAAGGTGTTGATAGGTTTGGAAGGCTGACTAAAGAGAGCAAAGGCTTCAACATAATAACTGCTGAATGCATTAAGTATCTAGCTGAGGTCATCTAAGGAACTTCAAAGTGACAGCCAAAAAATAATTATTCAAATCACATTAGTTTTACACAAAATCTTACTTAATAGCAAGCACTGTGTATTTCTGACAATATAAGTATTTTCCATTAATTAAGAGTTCTCCAAAAGTGTATAATGAAATAGAAAACACATGCCATTAATATTCACTTGGGGCTAAAGAACAACTCTGATAATATCTGTGCTCATTAAACTCTTCATTCCAAGTACTGTTTATCATACAGATCTCTTGCATCATGAGATTGCTTGTTTCAGATGAGCACACAGAAAACTTGCTTCTCCAAGGACAAACTCTCCAACTATTTCCCTTCTTTTCATGCAGCAGAGAGATAAAATGGAGATACAAGATTCCCCAGGCTTGAAAGAAGTTTCTAACGTGTCAGGATGCCAAAAGAAAATGCACCTTTTTGAGTAAATAATATGAACAAGTGCAAATGTCTACAGAGGACAATATGAGAAGAATAGCTATTTCATCTTGTAGCTCATGTCTAAGAGTAATATGTTCTACACTCAAGTAATCTTTTACATTGTATGCCACTTTAAAGCTCTAAACAAAGGAATACTGCTCACATGATTAATGAAAGTCAACATTTTTTACAATAAACCTTTCCTCTATTACCCTCTGTTTACTCCTAGAAGTCAGTTGCAGTGAACAGATGGTGAGTGAGTCCACAATAAGGCTTTCATGACTATTGCTTGTGTATTTTCTCTAATCTCCTAAAACAAACAGGTTCCAGTACAAACCCTCAAGGCAATGCATACAAACACACACCCATAAACGTATTTATAAACAAACACATAGAAATACATGCATAAATACTTATAAAGCAGATATCCATTATTAAGAAGCCTTTTTAGAATGTGATGGGAACAAAGTGTGTAATGTAGAAATCCTTGTAAACTGTGTGAATAGTAGTAATGGTGAATATTTTTTCTGTGGTTATTTTAATCATTCTTTAGAATCTTACTATAGATATTCAGCACCTTATTACATTCCACGTGAGGGTCAACAAAAGAAGAGGAAAAAAGTAATTTATTCATCATTTATTTGTAATATATTCTATATTTGTAATTTATTCTTCATAAGGTTAATTTTTAAAATATTTTTTACAATTATTTTTAAACTTTTAAAATATTTTTAAGAAATATGTAGGACTTACTTATACATATCTGCTTTTTAATTCTCCTCTGCTATGACATAATAATATTTTTTGCTAGCATACATGGAATTGGTATTAAAATGGATATTTAAATATAGCCTGTAGCACTATTAAAGTCATAAATTTTAAGAAACATAAGAGGCTGGAACTGTCATGACTATAGGTAAGCAAATAATTGGATATATTAGTCACAAATTATTGTTTCAGTAGATCTTTGAGTGAGTCATTATGACAGCCCTACTTGTAATCACCCATGCTAATTCAATTTGTTTGCATGAACCCTGGAAAATGACTATTTTTCAGACAACTCATTCATATATATGGATCATTTCAGCTCCAACTAGACTCATACTTAATTTCAGGTATTTTTGTAATTCCTTTTGGAACTGCTGGCCCTCTGCTTTTAGGGTTTTAGATACCACAATTGCACTATTGCTAGCCATTAATTAAATGAATGTTAAGAGAAGAGCTATACCAACTTCTGCAAGCACAAGCCAACTGTGGCTTCGGATTTCAACATCACTTCCCTGGTGCCAAGAGGACTGTTTCTCTTTAAAACAGGTTTTAAAATGCCTGATATAAATTCCATTACTGTGAAGCTTATCTACTTTTTAAAGGATTCTCTTTAAAACATAGGAGAAACCTAGAACCACAGAATGGTTTGGGTTGGGAGGGACCTTAAAGACCATCCAGTTCCAACCCCCCTGCCTTGGCCAGGAACACCTTCCACTGGACCAGGTTGCTCCAAGCCTTGTCCAACCCAGCCTTAAGGCATCTTTTGTTGTACTTTGTTTCTGTTTGGAAAATTGCAAAGGAAATTATTCAGGATGAGTTTTATGAAACACAAGTGTTGCATTAAAGATAGAAAAAGAGATAAGTTTCAAACAATCTAACCTTCAAAACCATTCCACTATCTTTTGTGTTAAACTCGTCATATGAAGGGTTTGAGTAAACATCTTCTGCTTGAAAAGCAGTATTGGTTTTAACCAAAAAATATTTTATGGCTATTTTTCTAAGAGCAATTATTAATAGTTCTGCTTCCTATCCCCTTAGCAGGAGTGAAGGCAGAAAGCAGGAGTCAAAAGCTATGAAGAAGCAACATTGTCTGAGCGTGAAAAGTTTAGAGGCTCTGTGTTTTATTGACTGGTCTGTATTACAACTATGTACATATTGATATATGAAACCTGTTCACAGGCATTGAAGAAGTAGTTATTATTTATAGAGTTTTGCTCCTTTATTAAAGATGCTTTAGTTCAAAATTGTCTTATAAAACTCTGTATTATGGACTCATAAAATAGCAGTAAAAATATTCTTCTCAATACAACTTGCTAAACTGTAAAAAGTTTTGCAGTGAAAGTAATTTTTTAAGGGTTGGGGGTAGATATCTTACTGAAAAAAAAAACCACAGAAAAATCTTATTTATAGGACTATGCTAGAACATTCTATGATATTTCCAGGATGTAAATATATTCCAGGAAGTATTATCCAAAGACTAAGCAACACTGAAGATGTATTGCTGTTAATAATTCAAAGAAGATAAGTCAAGACATAATGACATAATTTAATATTCTCAAAGACATTCTTAATCTCTTTTTTTCCTAGCTTATTATTCATTAGCGTGTCACAAAATAAATTATACTCCATGTTTGCCCCAGTTTGGGGTTGGGGTTGTTGTTTGACAGTATAATTCCACGACTCTCTCTTTTTTTTTTTTTTCTTTAAGAAAAAAAAAGACATTTCCTGCCAAAGGATTTTCCTAATTCCTCCCTTTTCCACATAAATCCTGTTCTTACAGATGTGGGAATTACTACCGGTACATGCTCAGGGGCACTGATTATAGAAGTAACAGCAAGAATTACGAGTAAGAGACTAATGAGAGAAAGAATCACCACTGAGAGAACATTTTACAGTTTGGAAATTTTGTTCAGATATTGAACTAGTTTCACCTCTGGAATAACTTTTCCTTTTTCACTGTTATTACATCAGGGAGATTTACCCCTGATGTAATATTTTTATGTCTTAGTTAATAAAGCTTCATGGCTTTCCTGTTAGGTATCTATAGTAACTTCTCCTTCCCAAAGACATAAATCATCTCCCACTTTATCTCCCCTTTTATTTACATCAGCAGGAACACTTGTTTTGCAAGTTTGCAGTGTCACTTTAAATGTTGTATTGTGGCTTTCAATGAGCAAGTAGCAGTGAAACCCTCAATTTCTGAATATTAGATGCAAAGTTATTTATACAAATGACTTGTATTTTTTATCTTGACTCTCCTATACTGCTGTTTTCCTAGGAAGAGTGGAGAGGCAACAAGCTGACACATAAAGGGGTGTTTTGGAATTTTAGGTGTAACTTAAGGCCCTTCACAATGCTGGAGCAACGACAGTTTCTGAAAGGACCCCAGATTTTGACAGACCTATATCACCTTTACTGGGATGTTGAACCCTCCCCTCTGCTCAGTCCTAGTGAGACACATCAGGGGTGCTGGATCCACTGCTGGGCTCCTCAGGAGAAAGAAGGTCACACTGAAGCAAATCCCAGCAGGGCCACAGAGCTGATGAAGGGACTAGAGCATCTTTCCTGTGAGAGACTGGGAGAGCTGGAAATGATGAGTTCTGGAGGAGAGAAGGCACAGGGGATTTTATCAATACCTAATGGAGACAGATGCACTCTTCTCACAGGTGCCCAGTGACCGGTCAAGAGGCAACAGACACAAACTGAAACACAGAAGGTTCCCTCTGAACATAAAAAAGAAACGTTTTACCGTGAGGGTCAGCAAACAGTGACTCAGGTTTTCCAGTGGGTTGGTAGGGTGTCCATCCTTGGAGATATTCAAAACCCAACTGGACATGGTCCCCAGCAATCTGCAAAAGGTTGGACTAGACAATCTCCAGCGGTGTCCACCAACCTCAGCTACCTGTGACTATGCCATTCTGTGAAAGAAAACAGTGCCCAAGCCACAAACATTTTGCAGAGCTGCCCCACAGACCTTTTGGATTCATAAGTTCTTCTCAGTGCTGATGGGATGGGAGCAGGGGGTGGAAGTCTCTTTTCTTCCCTGATCACAGTGTCCTGGTTACTTCCCTCAGAGATAAGTAGACTTCATCCTGCCAGTTCTTACGCCTGCAACAGACTATCAGAGGAGATATTCCCTTAAAGCCAGCAACGCTACTGATGTGGTTAGAGCTCAAACATATACAAACATCCCCGGAATATAAGGTCTCTAAATAGCTTTTTCTTTGAGTTGTGTTGACGTTTTTGATGGTAGAAACTTTCCACCACTGGAATGCAGAAATTACCATCTCATTTCACTGTTCAGCAGCCATCAGATGATGATAACACTCACTCCAGTGAACCCAGCACCATTCCAAGCTTCTGTAACTTCAGCTATTTGGAAGTTTTGAGTTTCAGGTCATCTGTAAATCTCCAGTCAAACAATCACCATCAGGTGTTGAAGAAACAGGAGAAGGTTTCAAAGGCTCTCTGGTGCGAGGGCGTCCGGCATACTGAAAGGAAAGGAGAACACAGAAAAGCTCTGGACTTCCTGCCATTATTTAAAAAAGCCCTTCAACTGACAAGCATGAAAGAAAGTAAGCTATTGTAACAGCCAGCACTCTCACCTCCCAGGGGAAGAAATACTTCAGAGCTTCATTACATCTCCAGATATGCCATTAGGTGAGCCCACACTAAAATACCTGCCATTCTTAATTTAGTCTCTCGAAGCAATCAAAACTGAAAATTATGCCAGTGTTCCTTCTTCATCTACAAAATCATTGCTTGACTCCTTCTGGTTATTAAAGAGAGAGTAATATAAAACATTGTATGCTAGCTATTTTTGGGTATTCATTATAAATGAACTAACCAGATGATTTCATGATCCCCAGGTGCCTAAGCAGAGGCTGGAAGCAGTTAAACCATCCTACCTATTGCAGTGTTTCAGTACTTTCATGCGCTTCAAATAGGAAGTGGATCTGATACTTCATATACCTTCCATATTCATATCTCAGTTACTGGTAAAGGAAGTAAAATATAACCTAAGGAAATTCTTTATAATGTCAGTTTGGGAACAAGGAAGACTTCTCCAACCATGGTCATCTGAATGGTAGTAGCTTCGCTTAGATACTGCTCATAGGTTTAGTTTCGTTTTTTGGTGGCAGGGAAAGCTAAATTGCAGCCTTTTCCAATACACCATAACAATTGCATATTAAAAAAATAGGATTTGGGCACTTGCCAAGATCAGACATTAAATTATGGGCAAAACTAAATATAGTGCCCAAATACAACCCATTTATGTTACTGGCTCACAAAGGAAGGCTGGATGGAGGCATGCAGAATTCCCCCTATTAGATCACTGAATAAGTCTTGGTCTTTTGTGCCACTTCTGGGCAAGATTTATGTAGAATACAGGCAGTGAAGTCAATATTTAACCCATTTAACTTTTTATGTAGCTGGATATAAATATCTCATTATGATGAGATATTTATTTCCAGTTCTTATTTCCACTGTTGTCATATCTGGTCACTTCACAACATGTGGAAGCTAAACTTAAAGGGTGAAAGTACTTTTAATTAGCTTTTTCTACGCCAAAGATTTATTCTTTACAGAAAATTAATAACATGTGAAAAGGGTCATGCCAATTATCAACACAAATATGTCTTACAGAAGATTTATTTTTCCTATGCAGTTGCAAGCTCTAGCTGAATTTCTTGCACTACAAAATGTGTCAATTTAAGTTCCAGAGCAAGAAAACAATTACTGATTTGGTGCATGTCCTTCAGAGATCACTGATCTCCTGTTGTAAGAGATCTTCAGAAACATAAACAAATGTAAGGCTGCAACAAAGTCAGTAAAGGTACCTGACTGGGAAGCTGTTATTTGAGAATTTAAAGGATCCACCAACTAAATTGCTTTGTTTGCAGCTGTTCAGCTTTCCTTCAGCCACTTGCTGCTAGCAATCCTGTAAACGTTTGGCATATGTTTACAATGTTTTGTCTTTTTTTTTTTTTCCTAAGAAAACCCTCCACTGAAATTTTGCTGTTTAATGGTTCATGGATTATTCATATGTTACATTGTGACACCTATATTTAACTGCAAATCCTGAATTAATTGGAAAAAGTCCACAGCAATGCTTGATATTCTGCCGTGCAGCTTAGCAGTGATGCTAAGCTAACTCAAGAGCTCCTTTAAAATGACTGTGGCATGTTCCCAATAAAAAAAAAAAGGGGGGTAAAAGAAAAGCAGTATGATATCAAGAGTTAAGCCACTGTTAAACAGAATTAAAATCATTGACTCCATTTCTACAAGCAATCGCACATGTTTTACTTTAAACATGCCAGTATTTGTATTGACTTCAGTGAGTCTCCTCGCATCACTTGGAGGCACTGAAATATTGTATACAGGCTTGAGAGAAATTCTTACTGAGCTTTTTCCTTAAGAACACACACAACTGTTTTTACTGATGTCCATGGATCAAAATCTGGGCAATTAATGATGGAAGACATTGCTGAAAATCCTTGCTGCCAGCTGAAAGCAGTGAACACCCACTCCTAAACTTCAACAGAAATTCTGCTACAGTAGACAGGAGCACCTGCTTTCAAAACAAGCTTTCCTGCCCAGAAGGCTACAGAGCTGAGCAAAGAACATCCCAGTCTTCTCGTTCTGCACACACTTTCTATTATTTATGATCCTAATTTGTTGTGATGTTTCATGTTAATGAAGTGTATTACTTTCTCCGTGTATAATAGTATCACAAATATTTGTATATAAATTTAAAGAAATTAAACATCTAGTAGGTAGAGACTTACATTTTCTTATGCCAAATGGGCACACACATGTCCTCCTCTATTTGTTCAAGGTAATGTGAAAATATTGGGCAATTTACGAGACTGAAACAATTTCAAGCATGTCTGATTGAATGGCTGCCCACCTCCTCATGTGGAAATTAAAGCTTTTGTTAGAGTACAGATGAATTACTTCACTCAAACCCTTGTAAAAAAAAAAAAACAAGAATAAAATGTTGACTGTGCATTTGTTCATTAGATCCAGATGTACATTATTAGCTGTCCATATCTGGTTTTACTAATAAATCAGGGCTGAAGGATTTTCTTGTGCAAGATAGCGAGAGAAGAGCGCTTTTGTTTGTTTTGTTGTTGCTGTTTTTTATCACAGCTGATTTATTTGTTATGTTTTGTTTTGTTTTCTACTTAGGACCTCCTGGCAGCAATAGTATGATATTCGAATGGCTTTCAGAACAGAAGTGTATGTTGTACCAAGAGTCACGGCTGAAACATCCACATGTTACAGAACAGAATGTGCAGACCTTGTGGATGGGAAAACTAAAGAGAGACTAAACCCAATTCCATACACTGTTCAGCTGTTTTGTTAACACCTACCCAGTAACTGAGAGAAAAATGCACATATGTATTTTCTTTAATGGACATGCAAAAGCAGTTGTTTTCCAGCCAGCCTGCAACTGCATTTAGTAGAAAACTCAATTGCCATCTCCTCCTCACTCTTATCTCCTATGTAAGATGAGGCAGAGGGAGCCCTTCCATAATTTTACATTTTTCCTAGCTTTCCTTTTGTGGGAACTCATCTATCCTGCTGTCCCACATAAATCCCAAACATCTTTAGCTATTTGTCTGAGCCATTTGTACATGGAAATATACACTCATTTCTCTTTCTAAAAATGTTCAGGATGCAAGGAACACTTATCTCTGCACAATTTGCAGGGAAATTTGCAGTCCTAGTGACAGCAGTAAGAGGGAAAGCTCTGTGACATCTTGCAGAACTGGACTTTATGTCATTCTGTTGTAACCTATCTTGCCTTTTCAATGATAAACTTTCTCAGAGGATGGAGTGGATTTCTCACAGAGGATACTGTACACAAACCCCCTTATGTTTACAGCTTTTTATACACGTATAGTAACATTCCACATACATTATGTGGTTATACAGTGCATTTATTACCCTAGCTTATTAAATAAAACCTGCCATTTGAGATGCTTAGAAGGTATTGGACAGATTTATTCCTATTTTGCAACAGACAAACTGATTTTTTCCTAATATACACAGTTTTTATGATAACCACTTGTGCTTTAACTGAATCACTTTCCAGAGCTGAAGTCATAATTTTAATGAAACCTTCTCCTCCCCTGAAAACACACTTTTTTTAATCTTTTGTGATGTATTTACAGCTTTGGAGGTGTTTATTTTCCTTGCCTTTTCAGAGAGACTGCTAGTTTTTCACTCTCTTGCCTTTGTTACACTGGCACCAACAATTAACAGACCACTTAATGAACTCGATATAAATGGAAGAAAATGACTATGACAACTGTTTTTACTGCCCTCCATTTCTCAGCTCCCAAGATCCTTCCTGTACTCATGCTGCCTAAAGATCTTGGTAGTGTAGAAGCAGAATCTGAGCAAAGGTGCTTTATTTCCCATTTTCCCTTTTGAAGGACATTACATTTTAACACAACTTATTCCATAGCATCAAAGTGGTCCTTACCAGTGGAGTTCGCCTGCATTGCTGTCATGACATAATGTGAAGCTCTGCTCCTGGAGATGAAATTTGTCATCATAGTCACATGTGAAATCTAAGCAACATCAGCAGTGCTGAAGATCTATGATGTCCTCACTTGAATCAGCTGGCTTAACATTTCCTCCATGCTTACACTGTAAAAAGACAAAAACTGCTGTCACACAGAGTGTTTTGTGTATAGAACAATTGAGGGTTGCATGTTGGTGAGAAAGATGAGTTTTCAGTAGCAATGGCCCCTCCTTTTTAATGAGAAACATTAAAACTAAAGACAAACTAAGAGGATAGAGCTGCTTTAGACATAATTTAGGAGCTTTGGTATGGCATAAATTATGGCAAATTCAAGGAGTCCAAAGACTAAAGCTTTAATCCAGAATTGCCAAAGGACCACGTGCTCCGGCCTCACTCCTCTCCGTGCCTTTCCTGACAATAGGATGATGCATATCCTGAGGAGAAAGGACTCTTCTGTAGCAGCCTTACAAATGTAAAATCTCCTTCCCAGAGAGTCCTCTCATGACATCTGCACTGTCACTTTTACAAACCCCATCACGCTGGGGATTAACGGTAAGCAAAGTCTTTGCACGCAAGCAGCTCTGAAAGAAAGGGAGCTGGGCAGGTTAGGCTACAAGAACAACTTACAGAAAGTGAGGAGGATGAACCCAACCTGCCTTTTTATTAAAGAGAAAGGCAAAACCCCATAAAACTTAAAAAAAACATTATTTTAATTCAGGTCTATGGGAAATTAAAAATATTACAAAAAAAAATAGTCTGCTTTGCATAAGTTGGCTAAGGGTGGAGTTAATTTCTGATAGAAAATTCTTCAGTTTTATCTTTTCCTTAACACTTTGATTACAACAGTAAAAAGAAATGAAAGTATGTCTACTCACTGAGATAACTGGAAAAAACTATTTTTCCTGAGAACTGTAACATACTCTTAGTAAGCATTTATAGTCTATATTTTAGGACTGTTTCACTGTTTTTTTCTAAAAATAACAGGTGGTGGTTACTCCTGCAGCCTGTGTGAAATACTCAGATAGGTATAAGCCATTAACAGTTTCTCAGGTTGTTTAGGGATCATGGTTGATATGTCACACAAGAGTTACTGGTTTCACTCTTCAGAAGTAAAAATCATTAGGCGGGGCAAAGAAAAGTGAGACATGCTAGAGATCATGTTTGACCCCAACCTTGATTTTCAGGGCTTTTGACATGTCACTGTTTATCACCCTACTTTATGCAGCAAGGAAACATATTTACAGCCTCCTGACCTTTTGCATCATGTCTCTAAGCGTAACATATAAATTTACATGCATTCCAGGGATCCCTATGCATCTAGTGAAATCCACATGTGACTTTCCGTGCCCATATTCTATCATATTTTTACATGAACACATGGCTTTTAGAACAGATTCTGCTCATAATTTGGGGCCCTACTTTTTCTGTGATCCAGCCAAGGGATGGATTTTTCACTAATAGGGCCCTGAGACTTTACACTTGACTTTGGAAAAACAGCAGGCACCGGTGCCAAGTTTTGAACTCTGCACTCTTTACAATGTAGTCTGTTGTGTTACACACAATCAAAAACTAATTCTGGGAGAAACCAGAGTCCAGATCCAAAAATGGGCCTCGGTGGGCAGCAGTTTTGCTGAGCATGTGGCAGCACCAGTCCTGGGCATGTTGCCGTGACAAATGATGGGTCAGGGCTGATCTGTCAGTGTGCTGGAAGTGGAACTGGGGGATTTCTTCACCCAAATAAGTGGTGGGTTATGATGCATGCATGACTTGGCCAGGTGCCTTAGTTTCAGTCATTTAGCATGAAAAAACCCTTCCTTTTTGTCTAAGTTTTCATTCATCTGTCTTCTAGCTCCCTTTATGGTAACAGATTCCTATCCATCAATGTCCAGCCCTAGTAGAAAGGCACATCTCTTATCAGAAGTGTCCATATTTCTAATTTCAAATAAAGCTGCATTTGCTGTAATTCAAAGACACCAGGAAAATGGGGAATACTGCCAAGGGACTATCACTAATACCTCAAACTGTCATTACACCTTCTATCACAGGATCTTTGGGCCTCAGGAGGAACATCAATAAAGTCTACGATCAAGTGCATCACGCGTTCTCGAAGCACCTATGTTCATCTTCAACATTAAGTAGGTACTGGTACACCTCTGTGGAAACCCTGTCATCTCCAATTTTAAAGTACCAGACAAATTTTCTTACAGAGGAAACTTGAAATATGGAGAGTTAAGAGACAGGAAATCTTTTGGCACAGCCAAGATAACACCAACCCTGCAATTGCCTTGCATTTCTGTTGTTTAAAACTAAACTGGTTTATGTAATTGAATAGAGCTGAATTCAATAGAGTTAAATAGCTTTCTCCAGGGTAGATGTACCACTCAACTTAGAGGTCGACCTGTGCAGTGCCTGAGATGTGGGATATCATGAGTTAAATAAACACAATGATGATAAATTAGGAGGATGGCCTATATCTCTGTTTAGGTGCCTGTGAATGTGAGCTACTGTTGTGGGTTTACTCTGGACCAATTTTTTCAAACCCTTTACATAATTGTTATAAGTCGAGAGAAGTTTTACACAGACAAAAGAGATTTGATGTGGGGGAATAATATTAAATTTATTACTAGCAGGATAAAGACTAAAGAATAATATATACAACAGTTCTAATTGGGTTTTCTTATGAAGAAAATTCTATGTATGTACGAAATTATCCCTCCCCCCTATATCAGTCTAGGACGAGAAAAGTCTTTACTTTCAGGGTTACAGTTCTTCTAAATCAATTTTGCAGAATTTGGAAGTTTTTATTGTATTATCTCTAGAGCAACAGCTCTGATCCATCATAGTTGGAAATTTTTTTTCTCTCTCTGCTGCGCGTCGACCTCAGGAATGTCCCTGCTCCTCCCCCAGGCCAGGACCAGAGGCTGGGGGTACCTGTGAGATCCTCCATGGACTGCAAGGGGACAACTTGCTGCACCAGGGTCTTCACCACTGTTACAGGGGATAATGGCATCGAGTCCATCCCCTGTTTCTGGTGGGTCCCTTCCCACAGGAGACAGCCTTGGATGAGCTTCTCCAACGTGAGTCTACCCTCGGACAACAGTTCTTCCATAATCTGTCCCTCAGGGTCACAAATGAATTACACCAGCATAAATCCTTGACTGAGATCACATCTCCTACCTGGGACAATTTGCTCCAGCGTAGATTTCTCTCTCCAAGGGCCACAGGTCTCCAGCAAGACTCTGTTTCATCTTAGGCCTCCCGCAGAGTTACAGCTTCCTCCGTGCACTTCTGTACTCCGGCACAGGCTCCTTCATGAGCTGCAGGAGGGTCTCCTCACTCCAAACAATCTTCCACAGATGGCAGGGGTTTTAACTTTTAAGTCTTTTCCCCTGCTGGAGGGGGAGAGGGGGCTCCTTCCCAGGCCTCTCCTCGCCCCTCTTGCTACACTGACCTTGGAGGCTACATTATTATCTCTTGGTCTCCGCCACTCTCCTCCGGCCTGGAATTTCTTCTACACCACAGGCTTCTCTTCCGTTTTCTTAAACATGTCATTCACAGAGGTGTTACTAAAACTTTTGATTGGCTTTGCTCTGGAAATCTACCAAGAATTAACCATTTTCAGCCTGAAGGGGGGCCTGGTAAACCCACGACAGCTACCTATAGAGCTGTGCCTGGGTTTTGTGCTGGAATTGGCCATCCTTCTGCAACTATTTTGTGAGAAAACTATTCAAAAAAACACTTCTCTACATTTTGAAAAAGGGAGTGAATTGACTCCCACCAAAGCTGAAACTGTCAAATAATAGAAAGTTTGGGCATTACACATTAAGAATTGTACCAACCTGTCAGTGCTTTGAATGCTGCCCCAGAAGGACCATTCCCAGAAGTGAGAAAGTCAACATCTCGAATCTCCTTGGAGATGGTAGAGAGCCAACCAACACTAATTGTGGTGATGGTTTATTTCACGTACACTGCAGAACTGCCAGGCAGCAGCCAGGCCAAAACCATCACGTTGTTTAATTCAACCTTTATTATCTGTTTATCATTACATGCATTTCCAAGTAAGGCATCATTGCAGCATCTGGACACACTTTGCAATTACGTGGACCAGAACTGCATCCACTGGCACTGTTAATATTGCAAGCATTTATTATATTCTCATATTGTTTCTGTTGTCTTGTACTTAGTCTGAAACTGCTGGAAAGACAAACTTTGTCACAGGGATCTTGAAGTATGGACAAGTAAATTTTTCCAAGGAGCACAACAAAGTATTATGAAGTTCAGTCCTGGCTATTTTTTTTCTGACTTTTAGTATCAATAAAAGCACAATTCAAACCAATGAATTTACTCTGTGAGGATGAAGGCAAAAAAAACCCCTGTGCCTTTGTAAAGAATGGAACAATATTTTTCATATTTACACAGCACTGATTACCCAAAAGAAAGCCATATCTGGAGTATCTGTAATATATATTCTTTTAGAGAAGACAAATTTTGATATATGCAACTAATGGATATTTCACTTCACCTCCAGGAATTGCAGTTTATGTTCCTGAGTAACTCCTGAGTTCCACATATTCTGAGAACTATGAAATTATACTGCCTGTAACCATGGTGTTACAGAGCTCTGAAATCAAATGTGCACTGTTTCTTAGTCACTAGGATCTAATTTCATTATTTGATTGAAAACTTGCATCAGGACTTGCATCAATTTCTAGTATTTCCCAGCAAATATGGGGGATGCTCTACATGAAGCATTTCAGATGGTTGGTATGGCTGATGCAGGCTGGGAAGGCAAAGCCAAGATGTTCTGTGTGGTAGAAAGAGAAGTAAAAGAGAAGTGACTGACTGTCAGATTTAAGATTTTAAGGCTGAAGTCAGGCAGCAGAGATGAGAGAAGGTCTTTTTGAACATATTTTAAAACTGCTGTTGAAGTGAACAAGCCTTATTAGATTTCATTGTTTCATGGTGTGTGATGTCACTAGAAATTTCGGATGTGAGCATAAACAGATTCCTTTAAATTTCTAGAATAACTTTTTCCTTATGCATTAGCCATTTTTGACTGGACATCATCTTGGATTACACGCATTTGGACATGTAACTAATTTTACACCCCTATTCTTACATCCCAGTAAAGCACTCTTACAATTGCAGTTTTAGAGCCTCCCATACAGCAGGATTTCACTGCTAAGGTTCACTTGCTGTTCTCAGAAAGCACTTAAATGTGTTCTCTTTAAGTGCATTGGTATTTCTCACAATTCCCTCTAAGCCAAAACAAATAGTATCTTTAGATTAAAAAGGAAAACAAAATTCAAACCTGCTGAGATTTTCCTTAACTTACAAGAATCTAAAATAAGGATAGTGGAATTAAGCCAACCCATAAGATCTGCTTTTGTCCTGTGAATTTTCCAGCTAAAATCATGAATTGAAAATGGGAAGCTGATATTTGAGGCATCCTGAAAGAGACAACTTAGCAATGAATTGGAAAAGACAAGAATATCTGCACAAATCCTGTGTCCAGATTTGCAGGACTGGGTTTACGATGAGCAGAAAGCCTGAAAGGGACTGAGTTGGACCAGCCTGAGAGTCTGTGGATGTCCAGCGGGGCTGGTGTGTCCACCACAGGTTAACTGTGCCTGTGGGTGCAAGAAGTGTGAGTCAGAGCCCCGGCACCCAGACATCCCCCGCTGCCAGGAAGGGCTCTGGTGGCAACTTGGATCACAACAAAAAGCAGGTCCCACCACTGACCTTTCAAGCTCTGAAGCTGCAGTTTTCCTAAGTCTGAATTACAAGCTCGGATACAAGAGATGCACAGAAGTGAATCTGGCAGTCACTGATGCCCAAGTTTCCTCTATCCCTATCTGTTAGGTGCAGAAGAAGCTCCCCCTTATCTCCTATTGAAAACAAATTTCTAAACATATGTGGAAGTGTTGGAGACACACAGATTATCTCGCCTGTGGTAGAACTTGTTCTCTGCAGGGCTCGGGTTCTTGACTTTTTTTAAAAAATGGTAACAAATAGCTGTGTTTTTCCTTATTTTCATCGTCACTTTTTATCAGAGAAAATAATTTGTAAAGAAGGTGAGAAGATTGTTCCTTTTTGTACGTCTCTTTTCTCATGCCAAACACATGTGGCTGAACCTCTTCAAACTCTGCTTTAAAAAAAAAAAAAAAGACGTACATCAATTACATAAAAACCTGTTATATGCTTAGGATAAATATTGTTAGCAGTAATGTCTACCAGAGAATAACAGGAAGAACAGTGACATGGACGTGCAAATCCAAGTACTTTATATCACATAGTATCAATAGACACACAGGTACACGTACACACACATATCCACCAACATCTAAAACCACATAAGACTTTCAAAGTCTCAGTTAAGCAAGCATAATTCTGCATAACCTAAGCAAAATTTCTGGATACATTCTTGCTTTCCAGAAATCCAGCTGACTCTGGTATTTTGTTAGTGGGAAGTGACTGCAAATAGGGGATTTGAATAAATATTTATGTACAACTGTGTCATCTGCTGGAGGCTTCATTATTTTTCTGGTAAAAGGACTGATTAAATGGAAAGAGCAAAACACATGAATGAATGTATGACCTGTTACTGTTTTGTTTTTCTTATGGGGAAACAAGAAGGCCATGACACAGAAGCCCTCACCCACATCATGTGAATGTCCCACACTGGTCTTACCATTGGCAGTATGTCTCCAATGTTAACATTTTCCTCAAAAATGAATTAAGTTGAAATAGCTCATTTACATTTTTTTTTCTTTTTGTAATTACAATCTATTTTTATTAAACGTAGTCTAAGAATTGGAGAAAATGTGTTGCTCATTAAAGCCATATTTTACTAACAGCA
The DNA here is from genome assembly GCA_013399855.1 of Oxyruncus cristatus. Classification (NCBI taxonomy): domain Eukaryota; kingdom Metazoa; phylum Chordata; class Aves; order Passeriformes; family Cotingidae; genus Oxyruncus; species Oxyruncus cristatus. The sequence goes on from VXAY01006252.1 coordinate 311,988, forward strand.
TTTTGCAAGAGTTCAGGTTACACAGTGCACTTTCCTTTGCTCCTTTTTAAGGAGGTGTTGTAATTTTGGGAAGCAACATAGGCCCCATTTGAAGCCTGCGTTGCTATGGCAAACTCACATTTTGATTCAATCATATTATAAATAATAACATGAAATTTTATGCAAATGGCTAGAATGAAGGTTAAATAAACCTCTCAAATACCCTTAACCTGGGGCAAGATGCTTTTTTTTCTGTCAAACCTAACAATTCCTGAGACCTCTTCCTGTACAGCATCCGTTTGTATCCCTTTTAACTGCATTTTCATATTCTTGGTTGTTTTGAACTTCTTGGCTCATGGACAGTTTCTGGATAAACTACAAAGCAAGATTCTTTGGCCTTGATAAAGATGAGTTTTATGAAGAGGCAGACTCCAGACACCCTCCAAATCAGCTGAATACAACACAGCCAGCCTTACCCATCTCTTCATGGATTTACAGCACCTGGCTCTTGGTCCCACCCCAGTCTAATGTAACACTGGAGGGGTCTTTGTCTCCCACAACTGAGAGACTTGCGGTGTTTAAAAAACAATTAGGAATAATAAAAGGGATCTCCCAGGACATTCCCTTATTTACTTTTCTTGTACCAGAGGTCAGCTTGTTTCAACACTCATTTTTTGTTTGTTTCTTTGACAATATTTTGCGCATATCAGAGCGAACAATTATGGTTTGCTGATAGTGTCATACTAATAGAATAGTGAAAAGATGTGTGTTATTGCAGAGCAAATATAAATATACTCTGAAGAAGAAAGAGATCATACTAATCACTATTACCCTGCCCACAAGGTGACAGATGAGAAAGCAGAAATTTGACTGAAAAAATTTGGCTCCAGGTCTCCAGTGCATTCACCCCTGTGGGATTTTGTGCTCCCTCCATAAATGCTGGGGGTTTTTGTACTAACAGTTCAAAAGCAGAAAAAGGAGGAAGCATTTTTTTTCTAAAGCATAAAGGAATTAAGTTATCGGCAGATTATAGGACTAAAACCAGCAACTCAAACAGAAGCAAAAATTATTCTAAATTAAAAGAAAAATGAATTATCTTATCTAATTTATCGATTTTCGAAGCTGAGATCATCTCATACCCTTCTGTGAAGCAGAATATTGAGACTGAAGGGCTTTTTGCAGGAGGCCATGCCAGGAAGCACTAGGTTACATTCCTTGCTCTGTCTGCTTCTCTTTCTCTCTCTCTCTCTCACTTTTTCTCTGTCTTTTGGGTTCCTATTCCCAACAGGAACCCAGAGCTGCCGGGACTTCGTCAGCTGCCGGGCACAAGAGCAACACCTCAGGGAAAGCCAGGAGGGACGAGCTGAGGGCAAGGCTTGACCTCCCATCTCTCCCCATCTGGCCCCATCTGAGCTACCCTGTGATCCTGCTCCTTCACAGAGGTTTCCCAGGATAAATAAATAATGTAGATATTGGCCACAGAGCTGCAGAGACAGTGGTAGCCCAGAATTTCTGTCTTTTGGGAATGATCATATTTTTAGACCTGTGTTTAAGGTGTGCTGGAATTAAACATTTATTTAACTTCCAAACGTCTTGAATCGTGTTCTGAAATTTACATTTCTAGAATTAAACATTAAATCAAAATTAAGCTATATTATATTATCTTCCCACAGTTTTCATTTTCTCTTGTATTTTACTCTGCCACTGCTTGTACTATCAACAATAAAAAGATACAATTATTCAAATAATTGTAATCATTCTAATGGTTTAAATTCATTCAAATGATTCTAGATATCATGTGTCACGTGATTTAGAATAACATACTTTATAAATTCTCTATCTTGTTTTTTAATCAAATTACAGTTAGAACACTACTTAATGCAGACTGAAATATGAGTTGTTTCCAGCCCTTGTTGTAATACTTCAAATATGAAGAAGATCAACAGAAATGAGAAAAACAAGTTATAATAATACAGTGGATCTTCACACTACAGATTGCTCTTCAGGCTGGTTTTCCTCCTGATTTTTTCACAGAAACTTCTGTAGTCCTTTAGGTGTTTATTTTTTTTCTGTCCTTCCCAACTACCAAACAATCCAGCACCAGTTATGCTGGGGGTGCTTCCGCATCAAAAATTACAAACTACTACTTCCCCTACCCTTCCTGCCCCATACTTTTGACAACACCAATATACATAAGAGAGGAAAAACTCTTTCTGATTGGAGCATCGCCTTGAGAAAAGAGAATAAAATGTTGGGTCTTTGCCAGTTCTACTGTCTTGGAACAACCTTCACTATGAAAACTCACACCACTACTATTGCTACCAAAAATTCCCTTCTTAATATTGTCAAGACCTTTTCTGAAATCTTACCAGTTTCAGGCCAACTGTCTTTTCTTTAGCAACAAAGGGTTTTAAATCTCTGCAGGTTTGACCACCTGCAGGAGCCGCTAGCTGTTGAAGCTTGGAAAAATAACAGCAAGTAGACAATTTCCCAGGATTTAATTCCCAAAATCTTGCACGTGTGCTTAATTTAAAGTACGTGTGTATTCTCAAAGGAATCAGTGGGAATACGCAGATGACTAAAGGTAAGCAGATGTGTTAGTTGTAGGATCTGGGTCTGAAATTAAGACAAGCTTCAAGAATTGAAAGCTGCAACAGAAGGGGAAATCAAAGATGACAGAAGCAATAAACAGTAATAATATTGTGGAGTCAACCTAAGACACATGTATATCATGACCATCATCACACTGTACTTCAAATTTAAAAAAGTAATAATGAATTCCCAATCACAAATCCTTTTCTCTTCTTAGAACAAGATACCTAGAGGCACAGGAGCTAAGTCACAAGGATGGAGTCAAATGAGGAAAAAGCAGGTTTTCAGAAGGACTGTTTCAAATAGCATGTTCACTACAGTATATGAAAAGAAAAAAAACCCAAAATGTTAGAGATGTTATGAAAGCAAAGAGCACTTGTTTGAGAGATGACCAAAAAAAAAAAAAAAATCAAGAAAAAGTGAATTCAGATTTGTCTTTTGAAACTGAGGACAAGCAGCAAGCTCCTCTAGGGCTGCAAACGATGAGTCAGTGGGAGGATCCAGCGGAGAGGTGACTTAACCACAGTGGTGAGGAAGGAAGATCATCTATGGCAGCTCTGTCTGAATGGGCATTAGATAAGGCAGGGAAGAGAAGGTGACCATTATCAAAGCCAGAGATGATAAGGACATTGGTGAAAGCCTCAGCTTTCTGAGTAGGGAAGCATCAGACTCAAGAATGCTTTAAAAAAATAAGCAGTGTATAATTTAGGATAAATGTAATAGGAAATCACCAAACCCTTTCCTTTCACGGATTGATTTGAAAATTCTTCCTTGTCACTCATCTAATCAGCAGTATAAATCAACATATAATATATAATCTGAAAAGATAAAAAAGAAAAAAAAAAGAAAACAAGAAGAACTGGAAATGATATTACAACATCCCCTGATTCCCAGCTTAATTTTGGATGATTATACCGGCTTCAGTGTTTTACATAAGCATCCCTGGTACCATGCTGGTATTTCAGAGCTTATATTGTACCTCCTGTTGATTTCTTTACAGCAAGAATTCCTCCCCTCAAATGTCCAGTCTCCATACCTCTATGGAGTCATTCCTTTGTTGTCACATACATATTCAAGACCCGGGCATTTAGTAGGAAGTAAACACTTAGGTGTCAATATTCATTCTAATAATAATCTAATTATATGAATTGTATCTTTGACATTAAGCACCTGTTTAAAGAGATTTTTCTGGCTTAGCACCCATGCTCTTAGAATTAAGATAGTGAGAATGACAGATGACCTCTAAAGACCAGGGGGCCTGTGGGTGGTATCTGTGGGTGGTCTTGAAGGGGAAGGAGATAGGGGCTTAGCAAGATTTTCAAAGGAAAAACACTTGAAAGAGAAATTCTCAGCTCAAATTTATGATGTACATTACCTGTGTCTTGAAAGTTTTATGCTGACAGAATCTGGGTGATTTCTCGCGTCTGGCACTCAGTGGGAGCTCAGTACAACTCAGAAAGGGGCTTTTGTCTTTGATACTCATTTTGACATTCACTCCAGCACAGAGATGGAGCTGAGTCACAGCTTTGGGAGTCATAGCCACATCAGAAAATCCCTACAGTTTGAGGGCACTTGAACTGATAGTTTTGGCTCAAATCATCTCTGATCTACTTGTAAACAACTTGGCATCCTTCCTATTTGTACATACTCAGTGAATGATGTGAACTAGGAAAGAAAATAAGTATGCTAAAATAATCCTTTCCCTCCTGTTGTGCCTGTGAATGAATCTGAGTCTGTCAGAAAGGTGGATATCTGCCAGTACCAGCAGGGAAGGTATTATTTTTGCATATGTTGTTTCCTCAGAAAACCCCTGTTAAAGGACCATTGTGGAGACATGTAGAGCTGTGTAAGGATGCATTTGCACTATACCCATTGGCATCCTTCTGACCTTTTAATTTCCTGGGTGTCTAAACCCCTCCTACATGAACAGCATGACACCCCTAAAGAGATTACTTTGAACTGCATTCTGCTTCATCAGTATGGGACATCAGTCCTGCAAGAACAACACTGCCACACACTTCCCAGCTTAATACACCTAGGAGCAGGATGTGTGTGACATGGTTGCTGCTGATAGTAAAGGTAACCATAGCTGGAGGAGTCAGAACTGTCCTTTCCATCTGCCTCTTTTATTAGGTCCCCCTTTTGCGTCTGCCTTCCCTTTCCACAAACTTCCACCTGTAAAAAAGGCAGAAAACCCAAAGAGGAGTGTTTTTTAAACTGCCTCATGTCTTAAATTTATCAGAGGTTAGCAACGGGCCAATAGGTGAGGAAGAGGGAGGGAGAGAGATGACATCATGTGTTTGTGTCTGTGCCTGTTTGGTCGCATCTGTTCCCAAACTCCTGCTTTTTATTTCATTTGAGCACAAACCACAAGCAACTGCCAAAGGCTAGAGGAGGAGCAGCACGAAATTAGGGCACGTGAAATCAAGAACAGTCCTTAATATGGGACAGAGCAGAAGGATTCCCCAAATCACAAGAAACAGCTTGCAAAAGGAGTAAAAAAAAGTCAGTAACGACAACATTTTTTCTTTTTTTTTTTTTTTAGAAAAAGCAGGATCCCAAAATAAAAAACACACCATTGGTGGTCACTAGTGCTGTGCTTAAGCTGTCATCTGTTGAATCTGGCAGTCTGCACGTCATTCAACAGATAAATGCCTTTACCAGAGCCCTCTGGACAACAAGAATGTACAGCACACACATTGAAACCAGACTGCTAGGGCTGGGGGAAACTCTGTTGGTGGCCAGACACTGAAGAATCAGGTATAGGAAACTGAATAAAGCAGATGGATGCTCAGAGGAAAAAATAATGAGAAGCAAACCTTTTTTCCTCCCTTCTTATCCCACATTTCAGTAATCCAGACTAATTGCACGGTAATGCAGCCACTCATAAATCTCAGAATACACACGGATTACGTCGGTGTGGGTAAACTGGAAGTGGTCTTTCCTTTCAGGTAGCCACAGAGCCATACAATCTGCTCTGGGAAATTAGGACATATTTTATCTTCTCTCATCCCAGTTGCTCTAAGGAACCACATATTGCCTACTCTGCAACCTATTAAACGTGCCACAGCAAAGTGTTTTCAACTGTGTGCCATGTGGTGAGCCTAAGCAAAGCAAGAAATGGTGGGATCTTTTTGCAGATTATTACATGGGCTCAGAAATCCTGAGCCTGTGCAAACATTAAAAAATACTCAAAATATTTGAACTGGAAAACATGCTCATTTGCTGTAATGCCTATGGATTTCTTAAAAAAATAGAGGATCTTCTTTCCCAGTCATCCCCTCGAATATGAATTGGGATAATGAAGAAGAATTCTAAACAATTTTATTGTAGTATGTTTTCATAGACTATTTACAGCCGTTCCAGTTTATTCATTTATGTACATTTTGTCTCAGTTTTCAAACAAAACCAAAGCTTTCCTGGGGGTAGCTTCTTCCAAGTTTTGTCTTCTGCTCCATTGTTCTTCAGTGTACTCCATGGAAACAGGCATTTTCCTGGAATCTCCTCCATTCACATCAGCATTGGCATGAAGTTTCAAGGGCCAGCAATTACGCCTGGGGCTTTTAAAGGATATTTCTGGGGCACTGCAGCCCCTGACACTCCAGGAAGAATGCTGAGATTTGGAACAAACCCATCGAGGGCGTTATTTTCTGAAGACACTTCTGCGTGACGCAGTGCAGCTTGAGCACTCTCTCTCCTGTGCATTTGCTGCCATCGCCATGCCAGTGCTCTTCTGAGTATATTATCCAGATTTATGACTTAAGTCTCACTCTTTTTCTTTCTCTCTCATCAGGGATTAGTATTTTCTATGTTATCTGTCGCATACATATGTAAGGGGACAAGGGAATGAACCTTTTTATAGCCAAGGGCAGGGAATCCTCTGCACACTATTCACTTTTCACAAGATATTTTCCATCATATAATTCAGTAGCAAAGTAATTAATATGTTACTTCTACAGAATTTTCCGGTTCCTTTTGTTTATTCCTAATCTACAGCATCCGGGCCTCCTGCACTTCTGGGCGAGCAGTTGGTTTGTAGTCCAACACATGAATTATCTTCACATGCCAAAGAAAGCTTAGGAATTGCCCAGTATATTTCAAAACCTTGAAAAAGTAGGAGGTTGTATCTGGCAGCAGCAATAAGCATTAAACATTCTCAAAGAAAGCTTTGTTATTAAAGAGAGGTAACCCGTTTGGATCAAGCAGGACCAACATAAATCTTCATTCAGGGCTTTAAGCATACCAAGAGCTATACCAAAATTAAATAACTCTTTCTCTTTCTTCTTTTTCTTTCCCCACCTTAAATGTTTTGTTTGAGGGTTTTTTTCTGTATTTCCTAGGTCTCTGCCCTTCTAAATTTTAACCTCTTAGGAAACAAAAGACCTCTCTGATTATCGCTTGGATTGTATGTTTTGAATAAAGCAGAATCAAAGGAAAACCTCTTTTGGTTATGCATGATATTGTTCCTAAAAACATCACACAAGGGTTACTTTGGGCTGACTTGTGAAGCAGACAACCTCTACACCCCTGTAGGCAAAGGTAGTGGCACAATTTCTGTTCTCATAGAATATCCTGTGTTGGAGGGGACCTTGTGGGTCCCTTCAAGTCCAACTCCTGGCCTTACAGAGACACCCCAAGAATCACACTATGTACCTGAGAGCATTGTCCAAACACTTCTTGAACTCCGTCAGGCTTGGGGCCGTGACCACTTCCCTGAGGAGCCTGTTCCAGTGCCCAACCACCCTCTCTCTGTGTGAAGAAACCCTCCTAATATCCAACCTAATCACCCCTGACACGTCTTCATGCAGTTTCCTTAGGTCCTATCACTACACTAATCTACAGAACTTGAGGCCATTAGCACCCCTCAGACTGCCTGTATACAGAACTGAGCCCTCAGCCACCTTCCCTCTGCCAAATGTCATGCACATGACTACAAACCACAGCAGTGACCAGACCTTCTTTGATGCACGGAATGAGACTGTGCAATCATTGCCCTCATTGTTTCCCCACTTCTCTTTACATCCATTCCGTTCTCTCCTTGTTGTACTGGAGGTTTGGATGCTGCATTGGAAAGCTCAGCCCTACTAGTAGGTGTTGTTGAAAACTCTCCAGCTAGTTGTGCAAGAAGATGCCCATCACAAAGTCTTCCTCTCAGAGAGAAGTGATACAATGGTTTCCAACAAAGCTCTTGCTCCCAGAGGAGTAAACATAAACAATCCAGACAATGTCAAAGAGCTGCCAGTTCTTCTGACCCAACCTAGAGCCCCCCAGCATTTTGGTGGTGGTGTTATGTTCTGACTCTCAGAATCCCATCTGACATGGAAAACTCAGTTCTCATTTATTTATTAATAATTCACTTGTAACTCTTGGGATCACAGAGAAAATGAACAAGGACCAGAATAGCACAGCAAAGGAGCAAGCAAATTCCTCCCCCCCTCCAAATTCTCTACCAGTCACATGATTTTCGAACAGTGTAACTTATTAAGGAGTTTCTGGCTCAAGATCTTTAACTGCATAGTACTGGCAGTATTCATGGTACAGCGATTTCCCCAGATAAAGCAAGTGTCCTACGTGCTCTCAGTCAGGCTTGGGAAGAGCAAGGCCCCCTCCCACAGCCCCATGCTGGGGAGGGAATCACAGCTGGCTGACATTGCTCGTGCCACATGGCCGACTAACCCATACCCTTGAAGATCATGCATTAACACAGAAAGTTCTGCTTCTGGGGGTCTGGAGGGGTTTTAATTTTATTTTAATTTTTTTGTACTTTAATTTTGTATTGTATTTTATTTGTACTATAAGTTAATTTTTTTATTTCTGTTTTATTTTATTTTGGGGCAAAATCTGTATAGCATCAGTGCCATATTAAAAAAAATCCTGTATCTTGTCTTCCACAGTATCAGTTTGGTCCAATAAAGGCCAATACTCCCCTGAGACGGTAGCAGCACAACCACAGAGAAAGACCATACACAGTGAATAATGAATTCTCCTTCCCAAAGGGTCGATCCTGAAAATATGGGTAGCAATCTGCTGCTTTGTTGGCTGCATGGACAGGAACAGTGAGGTAAGGAAGCGTGGATTTGGAGATGGTGCCTCACAGCTGCCTCAGCATCCGAAATCTATGGAATATTTGGAACCTCTGTGGTTCCAAGGCTCTGGAACATGGTTAAAATAATATGCAAATTAAAAAATAAAAATCCTGCTGGAACGTTTGACTGAATGTACCTTCCCTGAGCTGAGGCCAGCTGGGAATTTGCTTAAGCCCCAGAATGAAGTAAGGTTTCTGATGCAGATAGCCCACAGTGGAGCAACAATGTTCCATGGATTTTATGAGTTTCAATAACTCTGCTTTAATCAGAAAATTAGAAGTAACCAAGAAACCCCCCTAAGGCCTGATTTGCAACTCTCTTAAACCAGCATAGCACCAGAGTAATAGCAAGGTTTCCAATGGAGTTACACTGGCATAAAATTGATGTCAGAGGCGGGTGAATCAAGCCCCAAGACAGCTGTGAATTATTTTCTTTCTATCTGACATTTTAATGTTTAAGTGAAAAAACATGGTGGAGTTGGGAAGGAATCCCAAACGCTCTCAACCTGAAAGCCTGATAAAGAAAGATGTCATTTTAGTGCTAGTGTAATCACTCAAATACACAGAATGTAAGTTTTCTCAACAGAAAGTACCCTCTAAACAACCAGGCTGCCAGAGTTCTTAATAAAGTACCAACCCACATTTATACACTGATATTAGTAAACCTCTGTAAGGTATTGCAATGGACTAATCCAAATATTTGTATAAGATTAGTAATTATTATTTCATTTTTCTGAAAACAAAGTTAAAATACTTACCCTATGGTATTAGGAATAATCTTGTAAACTGTGGAGTAAGGAAAGAATTCAGCAGTGCATTTTCTGTGTCATTTATCTGCAAGAAAATACATAATTACATTAAATTGAAGAACATTATGCTAATTAAAAACAACAAGAAAGAATAGACTTTACAGTGCAGTCAGATTTTAACTTAAGTGAGCCAGTTAAGTTTTGCACCACTTGAAAAATCCCAGCACTGTAATGTTTACTAAATGTTTGCAAAATTACACATAATCACTTAAAAATTGAAATCTGCTAAATAAGCAAAAAGAAAACATCTGTAAGCAATCTAACATCTGAACATAAAAAATATTAACCATGAGAAAAATGTTGCCAAACATACACATAATTATTTTAGTTCATTAGACCAAAGTCTGATGAATCTCAGTAAAATGATTATTATATTATTATAAATATTGCAAATATATTTGAGACTCAATCCATTCTCACACCACTTTTACATCGATGGCATCCTATTAACTGGAATTCAGTGGAGACCTTCTGGTGGTGTATGAAAAAGGGGAATTCAGGCACTTGGCTTATAGTTTTCCAGGAGACACAAAACCACTTATGATTTCTGTTTCTTAAGTAGAATGAATACAAAAAAAACCCGAGGTGCAACTTTCACCGCCAGGAATTGTACAACTCAAGCTTGCAAAATGAAGCAATATGGTATTTTCGTGCCAAAGTACGTTGACTTAAAATTTCTGAAAAACTCCAGTTTGCCAACTCAATGTCTGCTGCATACAACCAGGCAGTAATGAGGGACAAACACGGGAAGTTAAATGGCCAGCTTCCTGTACAAATACTTGACCTCATCTAAAATATTCAGCTGAAATCCCCTTACAGCCTTACTTCAAAACGGAATCTATCACTTCTATGCCCTGTGCTTACGCGGGGTTTCAGCATTTGTGCAACAGCTGGCATCACAGAAGGAGCTGAAGTCAGAACTGATCCTCAGTGAGCAGCAACATGCCTTAGGAAGTTCAAAATGGTGGGGCCTTCTGTGCTTTTTCTGTTCCATACCACTGTCAGAACAGCTCAAGCTCTTCTACCTAGTTTAGGTTTGGGTACTTATTTAGAGCTACATTCATCTGCCACAACACACTTTACACATTTTTCCTAGAGTAGTCCAAAAGGACCACCTGAGTCCTGAACGCTGAACACATATTACATTTACTGCACCATACAGGTAAGTACATCCCCAACAAATTTTGGTGCTTTGTTCCCAGTTCAGTCTCACACAGTCAGTAGCTAAGACTAAGCTGCGATCTTTTCAAAATTCTAAGGGAGTAGTTACTTTAAAAGAAAGCAGAAAGCTTCAAGTATCAAAGTTATATCTACGTTCCTAACCTCTCTCTTTAGAAGTATGCAACAAACTTCCATGAAGAAAGGAAGCAATGCAGGATGAGAAATGGCAGGAACAGAATTCCACTGAACAGATCATGCACTAGTACATGTCTCTATTGATGCTTTTATGTGCAAAAAATAGTTCAAAATAACTGGGGAGGGCAGTATTTGCAAGAGAAAGAAAGAGGAGAAGCATACAAATTCTACATTACTTAATAATGACAATAAACTATGGATTCACATTAAACTACATTCAGCAGCATTTCAATTATAATGCTACAGCCATGTAGAAAGGATACTATTACATCAACAGAAGATATGTTAAAAATTGTTACTAATTGTTTCAGAAACCATCATGGCTGCCTTCTTAAAATAGCTATTTAGACTGACTACTTAAATATGAGTTGGAGTTTCCTTGCAGTTCTTGTTAAAAAAAAAAGTCTTGCTTGATTAAGTTCCTTTCACTAAAAAAAGTTTATAAACTGTAAATTGGTTTATCCTACTTTGATCAGCACAGATTAAGAATGAATGTTCCACTGTTAAAAGCAAAGTTTCTTTTCCTTAATCACCTGCAAAATTCTACAGCTTTCCTGACCTGTATAGTCAAAATGATGCTAGTAAGCTTCGCTATACCCAATTCACCATCACTGTTATTTGAACACTAGAAGCTCTTTGCCAGTGAGTGGAAACCACCCTTTGCCTACTTTTTGTGTTTAAGTGTCCAAAAAGGAAAGAAATGTTCCTTTTACAGCCTTATGAGCCACTAAACACATAAGTCTTGATTAAGGCACATAAGCTCAGTGGTTCATGTTTTGGGACTAGATTGAGAAGGCCAAGTGATCCTGTCAGGCCAGATACCTAAACTGGAAACAAAATACCTTTTAACAATTTCAATCCACAGGTCTTTCATTACAAAAACATTTTTCAAGTTGTCCAGAAAATTCATGTTCGGTTCTCTGGAAACCATTTCCCGTGCTTCAGTATTGTTTATAGTAAATAAATCATGTGCTGGATTATCAGAAAACCCAAGTCAGGCTTTAGTTTGAGTCTTTAAGCTTGAGAGTTTACAAAGAGATTCAGCTAATTTTTTTTTTTTTCTTTTTCTTCATTGCTGCCCAAGACAAGCGGAGAGAAATCAAGACTCCAGCAAAGACATGATGGGTAATTTGATTTTGTCACATGATGAATATTCCCCAAAAAGATGACTTAATTATACTAGAGACATGAGACCTCTATTTTTCTTACTTCAGCTCTAATTCAGCAAGAGATATTTCTTATCCTCCTAATTTCAATTACCCTCGAATACGATTTTCAGTATATTCACAGTATTACTTCAATAATATATTGACAGAAACTCTTTTCTCACAGCACCATATCATACATACATATGATGCTGAAAGAAGTATTTTTCTCAGTAACAACCACCCTTCCTCCACAAGAGCTTTAGTACCTCGTCCAATAACAATATGAAGACCTCTCATGAAGAATAGTTTCATGAGTCCCCTGGGCCTAGAGTTTATTGAGCATGTTTTAGCCAAACTGGCAGTAAGTATTCATGAAAACCATATCTTTATAGCACATGTAATTGTGATAACAATTACCCCCCATTTCCAATTTCTTCCAATTTAGTAGGATCATTTGCCTTTGAAACCTGGCAGCTCCTCATATTGCAAAGTTTTCCAGTTCTTGAGGTAGCACAGGTTTCCCATAGATTCATCACCAGATCCATATGAAAATACACTGGAAATAGTACATAATATGCACTAATTTTTTAAAAAAATCTAAGTATGCACTAACTTTATCAGGATCTACTTTGACTTTCAATTTTCAGCCATTGAAAAAATTTCCAGTGTCATGGGATTGAAAATCTTAGCATTATCTAGGCTACTAAATTAAACTTCCATTCTGCAGAATAAAATTGAAGCACCACTTCTTAAAATTTCAAAATAAAATCTAATACATATGTTACCATTTCCTGAAATAAAATTGCTTCTTTTTTTTTTTTTTTTTTTTTTTAAATAGAGAAAGAGCAAGATGTATCAATCCAAGTGAAACTACAGGACTATAATTGCCTAGCAAAAAATAAGGGCTTTCACACAATGCAATGTGCACATAGCACAAAGCTTTAGGAAAGACAGAGCTCCCCTACCATCTCCTTTGTGTTCCCAAGAGTCACAACAGGCAATCTTTCACCCAAGATGCTGGCTCAAGGGTCTCACTCTTCAGTGCATAACTAACTTTGTTTATTATGTTTGAAAGCTACAGTACCTAACGCAGATTTGCCATTTTCAGCAGAGCATCTAAAATTTTAGCACTGTGATATCATTCTGATGGCCAAAGGTATGAATTTGGGATCTCTGACTTGCTATTATTGTGTCCAAATCAGTAAACAGATGGGAAAATATAAAATGAAGCCTGACTTTACTAATTAGGGTACAATAACAGCAAGTTATGGTACATGTTTTCTTCTCCCTGCTGTAGAAACTTCAGTCTCGCCCTGACATCCAGAGCAATACTAAAGAGGTCAGCATAAACCCTTGCCCAATCTGAGCTGCTGGGCGCACCTCTACTTGTGTCTGGGCATCCACTGAAACAATTTTCCCATATTTTGTGCACATTTAGACTGGAGAGTATATTCATTGCAGTAGAGGGCAGTAGCATTCATTCAGAAGCCAGACAGAGCTGTGTACAGTACATATAAATACCAGAGCAGTTGTCAGACAATTTAGGCAAACGGAGCGTGTTGAAGGAAAAACAGTTCTTCCTTGGAAAGGAATTGTATTTTTAATACCTTGATCAGAGAGCATAATGAACTCACATCACACTCTTTACGGATAAAGACAGGTAATCAGATTGTGTAATCCCAATATTAAAATCATCCTACACATGTTTAAATTAGTAACCTCGTAGGAAAGCAGTCCAAATTTATGAGTGAACAGAGTCTGCAACCACTTGTGCTTCACACAACAATATGTGTAATTTAAAAATCTGCAATATTGAACTTGGGGCCATCCCTACCCCGTTAAAAAGAAAAGTCTCCTGCAAGCCAGTGGAAACTGGCAATCTTCACCGAGTAGCAACAGCTTACAGAAATATATCTCCATTTGTAATCATTTTAGTGTATGGATGATGACATTTGGAAACATCTGGATCTGATGATGTCCACAGGAGATTCCAAAATGGTAGTGTCTAAATGTGATGATACAGTAAATACGAGATGTTTTATTTTAGATTGAAATAGCAGAATAAAGACAAGGGCAGATTTAGATAAAGCATTCAAGCCTGGGACTTCAGGTGGCAGCGTGCATGCCTCCTGCTCTGGAGAACACCTTCTACGGCCACCTTCTGAGAGCTCAGAGCAGCCCTGCAGCTGCTCTCCAGCCAAAATTCTTAACAGCTCTGTGCTCACCAAACTATGTGGCTGTAATTCAAACCATTCACTGCTCAGCATAATTAAGAACCAATCTCTGAGTCCAGAACAATAGTCTGCTCAAGCACTAGCACATGGGAGCAAAATGAGACTTTATGTCTTGGCTCACTTTCATAATTTTTTTTTTTTTTTTTCTCTTCCAAAACTTAGCTTCCCCTCTCCTCCCTGCAGCACATCCGTGGGCAGCTTTCAGGTCGCCGTAGACTCCTTCAGGCTTTCTTTGACACCGAAATGGAGCCACAAAATGACCCCAAATGTATTTTTACACGAGTGCTAAAGCCGTAAATTCTGGATCTCTGACTTAGCAATGGGTCTCTTGGAGATCTGACAGAGAGACACCGAAAACCGACCGGGCACCGTTGCTTCTGGTGCGCTCCAGCTACTTTCGATGTGGAACAGAGGGGAAATGGTGGGCTTTACACAAACTCTGCTGCTTCTCAAACCCCGGATGACTCAAGAACTCCTTTATGCCTCGGCCTGACCAAGGGCAGCCGCAGGGAGATCTCTGACAGCCAAGAATAGCTTGTATGAAGCAGCCCTAGGCGATTTCTGGTTTCCCACTACATTCCCTGCTCCACGCAAAAGCTGAGACGGACGAGAGAAACAAAATCTGTTTTATGACACAGTTTTCCTCTGTCAGGAAAATTTTCTTCTAGACTGGGCGGGCACTCGGCTCTGTGGTCAGGAGGTTTCCAGTGGCCAAAAGAAGCCTTGGAGGTGGATCTTCCTCATCCCCGAGGTGTCTGACACTACTAACCATGTCTGCACAAAGTTTTTGTCATGGGTTGTGTACGGCCACTGCTAACGAGATGCAACTTCAACGTAGGTTAAAGGTTTAAACAAAGAAATAGAGCAATGAAGAAAAACAATTAATGCTGACAAAAGAGAGAGTGAGACTTTCTGGACCACAGGCTGAGTGAAGAGCTACCCTGTCATGGAAAACAATCAGAAATGAGCTCCTCTTCCTACATGCACTGGGCTTTTTGAAAAGATCTTTCCCTACTTCAAGCTACAGACAAGATATAAAATCAGGAAATATTTTCTGTGTTGCACAAAAAAGTCCTGCAAAGGAGGCCAGGGAAGAAAGAAAAAATGTATTTTGAAAAACGGAAATCAAAACCACGTGGAGACTCATGGACACATACAGCAGACAGGGGTTAACAAAGAGTAAATCTAAGCAAGGTTCATGTCAAACTTTTTCACTATGTATTCCTTACAACTGAACCAGTGTCCTTCCCCATGGAAAGGCCACCACTAGTCTCCACAGGTCTGGAATTTGCACAAATTAGAGGGATCAGCTGAAAAATCTAAAGAGGGGCCCTACACTGCTAATGTCAGTTCTAGTTTTCAAAGAAATATAAGGGGCATGCAGCTCAGGTAGAGTCACTGTCTCCCTAAAGGTGACTACCCAGCTTTCCATGGGGCTGGAATGCCTGAAGTTTTGGGGTGGGAGGGGAAGGGGGCTGGCAACATTGGTCTCTGGTATACTTCCACTGGTTAAGACCACAGGCCCATAAAACCCCTCCAAACTCAGTGAAAGAAGGGTGCTGCTACCAACTTATTTAATCTGGTGCATTTTGCGAGTGGGAAGGGAAGAACCACCAGAAGGGCTGCTCAGCATGCTCCAGCTGGACACGCTATTGGAACCACCAAAAAAATTGTATTGGCAGTCAAAACCCTCTACCCTCACCATGGGGCATTGCTCATTGTACCATCTCTCTGTCTCCAGCTGACTAAATTAGCATTACTGAAACGCAGAATAATAGGTAGATTAAGTTGAAGCAGGGCCTTTCTATCCCTTATTAACCTTTGCTATCATTAAACTAGAAGCTCCTGAGATTGTCTTTGTAAGAGATACCGCCTGAGTTGAGCAGTAAATGTGCCTGTTTATTTACCTAATCAAAAATAAGGTATGTGCATAGTTTATGTATCTTTCCATGGAAACATGGAAGGATTGGAAGCCAGAAGGAATTGGAGTCATTCACTTACCATCCATTAGCTCATTTCCATTTAGGAAGTAAGGATTTGTTGCCAGGAGTGTATTTACAAGCTTAGATACTATTGTCATTTTATTAAAATTGTTCCTAGACTTCCCAGATGCTCTGTGGATGGGATGAGCACGCTGCTCGCTCCTGCACATGGCCTGAATACAGCTCTGCATATGAATAGAAGGAGAAAATCACCAGTGTTAACGTGAGTCTTGTTTGCTACTGGCACCACAACTACTCTCTTTAAAGTTAACATTTGATACTAGTTCTCCTTAAAGTTAACATTTTTCTGCTGAAGGTATATACACTCCTTTTTTACCACAGTAAAGAACAGCATTTCAAAGTCCAGAACCATCAGGGCAGTCTTTTTTTCACACCTTGAAATCAATTGCTTCATACTTCTGCACTTTTGATCCAGAGGAACTACTTCAAATACTTTCTTAGAGCACAGAGGTCTTTGTTCACAGGTTCCATCCTGCCTTCAGAATACTTATTACATACATATATCATTCTCCTCCCTTCTTTGCTTCAGAATCCTAAGAATCACGTTTGCCCCCAATTCCACACTATTATGTATGTTTTTACACACACAGTCTGAGTGACAAAGCTGGCGTATCACATCAGAGTTTATCCTACAATTCGTCTTTCTGTATTAGCCATGTGATAAACTATGGAAGAAAGAGGGGCCTTCTTTCCAGTCCTCTTATCTATGGACTGTTGTAAATATTATCAGGAAAATGGTGACCCACTTCCTTGAGTTTCCCACGATAGCTTTATTGGATTTGTTTAAACAAACTCGTGTCCCAGTCCTCTGATACACTAACATGTTTTGTTGTAGAATCACTGCAGCTGTTGAGAAATCATATCTTTTACAAGACTACTATCAATTTTTTTTAGATCAGATTTAGCTCTGTGTCCCTCTCAGATTGAACAATGATCACACTGCCACACTAATGAAGGAAGGCAAAATATGGAGTAGGGAACAAAGCTCTTTTCAACAGGACGGGAAAGAGGAGATAAATACAACAGGATTTTCATTAAAACACACCTGAGTTTGGCCAGAACGGGGTTATACTTGTTCTTATCAACATACAAAGAAGTAGTCCCTTTTCTATTGCCTTAACTTATATATACAGCCATGGCTCTTTTATTATAGGCATGTTGCTTTATGCTCCTGCATTTTGAAATTAAGCAGCTTAAAATAGTATATATAATACTGCTCAAGTGCTTCAGGTCAACACACTGGCTTAAAGAGATTTCAGATGTTCACTCTTTCAATTTTTTTCCACTCTAGATCTCAAAACTTTAAAGAGTTGTGTATCTAAATGGTACGTCTCACGCTCTTTAGCCAAAAAGTCCCCTACTGCAGTTAAGTACTCCCCATGTTTGATAACACTCTTCACTCCAAACCTCCATTCAGACTTTGAAACCATGCTCTGAATTCTCAGTCATCTAAAACTAGGAGGAGTATGCCGTGAGGAGTATGGAGGGTTCTCAATAACATCCTCACCTAATGAAAAAAGCCTCGCAGTGCCCTGCTGGGACAGAATCCATACACATAGTGTCAGGAATGAGAGGTCGGCCAGGGATGCTGCTGCAGGGTTCTGGGAAGGACAGGAGCAGCTTTATGTGCCAGGCACATGGTGTACCAGTGGCCTCTATCCAGCATGGGAAGAGGGACACTATCCCTGACTGACCCCACTGATAAGCCTAGGAAAAGGGATTTTTGCTTTTCTCCTTTCCTGGCCCAATGCAGTATCAACACACTGTTTTTTGAAGGTGAAAGTCACCAATCCTGCCCCTCCTCTCCCTTTTCCTCCCCAGATTCTGGAGGTTGTTTTTTCCCTGCTGGCCTTATCAGTTCCCAGGCCCCACCCTGCTGAGGTGGAGGGACACTTTTCTTGAGAGCCTTTTCAACATGAGCATTTCCTTTGCAGCTCCCCTTGACTCACAGACTGTGCCTCCTTGGTGCTGAGGCCTGAGGTCTCTGTGAAGGCTGATGGAAATATTCTTTTACACAACACAGCTCCTTTTAGAGCCTCACTTATGTTCCTTGTGTGACATTTCCTGGGAGAAAAAAGCCGTGCTTTTTTTCTCATGTGATTTGCTAAAAAATATGAACTATGTTAAACACTAAAACCCTGCAAATACCTGAAAAGCCTTTGTTTGGGCATTCTTGACCTAAATTATTTCATTGGAAGTGGATCATGTTAATGAAGCAATAAATGGAAACTTAAAGAAAACAAGAAATTTGGAAAAAGCAAACATTGAATATGAATTAGCTGGCAGTCAAGTAAATGTCATAAGTTTCTTTTTTACTCATAGGCAATTTTAATTCCAATTTTGTGCACTTAGTCAAACACTAAATCTAGGTACTCTGTCAATCTAGTTTTTAAAATTCTGGCTAATTTACAGTTTCTTACTGAACATTTTATAAATAATATATGCTGAATTGTTTTTATAAAGCTGTTGAAAGCTAATGCCTGCCTCCCTTTTGGTATTCAGTGTGGAAACTGAGAGGAGGGAGGAGTGGTGAAATGAGTACAGAAAATAAAAAATCACCAACCTAACGCCCTTCCTCTCACAACAACAAACTGGAAGTGGAGAGCCCTTTTCACTATCTTAACTCTGGAGCTAGGAAATACTCAGATAGCTGTAACCTTTAGCTGAAATTCTGCTCAGACCTTTCCCAGGGTGAATCGAGCTGGATTTACAGCCTCAGCCTCTTAGGAAACGCCAGGGCTGTATCTGCTTCTTGTGCAGAGATTTATTCCTCCATGAGCCTTGGCTGGATGGTGTTGGAGATGAGCCTGTTGGGTTGACTCCCACTGCCCTTTTAACCTGTGCAGCGATGCAGCACCTCCCTCCACGGGTAATTGGAGAAGAGACAATCTCTGCTCATCGGCTAAAACTGGTGACTTCTCCCCATGCAAGAGAAGGGGACATCTTGCCTGATGCTGTTTTAAAACATACACTCCCTGCCAACACTAAAGCTATGAAAAATGGACAATGCCTGAAACCTGTGAGGCTTTGATTTTTATTTTACTGGTTGTGTTTGCTGTACACCTGTGACATAATGGAACTTTCTGCTGGAGATGAAATACACCCATATGAATTCCCACAAACAGAGTAGCTTATAACAAAAATAAGACTCCCCTGGGCTTTCGCCAAAATAATTGGAAATGTCGATTTTTAAGAGTTTTAAAACCCGGTACCAGCTGGCAGCTACTGTTTGTAGGGGAGTCATTTTGGATATGGTAACAAATAACTACTTTCTTTTAAGGTAATAACAAACTGCAGTTTGAAATTGAAATACAATATGGTAAAACAGCCTTGCTCCAAAATACCTATTACTACAGTATCCTAGGAAGAAAGGTAACTATTCCTACACAGTTGTTCCTAAGCCAACACCATGGAAGAGACTAGCATGCCTGGAGTTTGCAACTTTTCCAGCTAAATGTCATTAAGTTAAATTATCTTTTAAACATAGCAGAGCATTAGGTGTGCCCTGACAGAGCTTTGCATTTAAAATGAAACTTTAATCCTTGTCTATCACTGCCAGTGGCAGAGATTAATATTCTGTACAGAAGGAGATTTGCATAAAGAAAATATTGTCCCAAGATCACTGGATATGCCAGAAATAAAAGAGTGTGAAAGCATGGAATAAGGAACTAAGACTATGGGATGTAGCATAAAATGGCACATCAGCATTTTTCAGACAAAGCCCCTTATCCTTTGCCAGATTGAAATCTCCTCTCTGCTGTTTGAGTCATTTGGTCCTGACCACCGCCCCCCCCCTGCCCTGAGATCTAAGAATATATGTGAGGAATTGTGGTATGAAGAGAAACCACTGTCAGGATGGCCAGCATAAAACCTTCAGTAGGCTTATGTCACCGGGAAACCTTCTTGAGTCACTCAGAAATTCTTCCCTGTGGCTTTGCATCACTTGTATAGAATAACCTTGGGAGAGGTCTGAAATAATACCTAGTTTTCTCCAGAGTCAGTGATTCTGAGAACAAGTAAACTGTATGAATCACCATATTAAAGCATTTCACTCCTCTCTGAACTTCAAGGTAACTAATGAGTCCAACTGATGAACGAACAGAGAAGTATTTCAAAGTGAACAAGAGGCAGGCATGCTCAGCAGTCCCAGCAGAAAAGCCATTTTACCCAGAATGGTAAATGTTTTTACCAATTTCTCCTAGGCTTGCTTCTTCATATTTCCTTCTTTCACATACAACAATTTTCTTACTTTTATGCAGAAAGCATGGAAGCACTTAGGAATGAAAGCAGCAAATGTAAAAATCAGTTTGGTGAAGGGGCTATGGAAAGAACAGGAAGAAGACTTTTGATACATTCAGGAAATACAATGGGTGCAAATATAAGGAAAATAGTGGGTTCCAGGTTCAAGTTGGATTGGGACAATAAGGATTCATACATGTCCAGCATAAACAATCCTGTGGCTATTCAGTTGTAACCATTTCAATCAAACTAGTATCTGTTTTCTCAACAGGATAATATTTCAAAATTTGCCAGATAATTGCAATAACTACAGTCTGAAAGAAAACAGGGTTCTCAATCTGTTTCAATGATTTTGATGTAAAATAGCCAACACTTGGTTTTTCAAAGTTTTCAAATTCTTCTGACATACCAACCAATACAGATTTATAGGCTTACAGGCAGAGCTGGAAAATGATGGCTTATTCTCAGCTTCCTTTTATTCTTGAGAAGTCTAGAGGTAGAGAAAGTCAGGAGCCTCAATAAGGTAAAATACTGGCATGCAGATCACCTGCCTTTTGTTATGAGGACTGGATGTGAGCCTGATGAGAAAATGAGGGGATCAGCTCCAACATCCTGAAAATGGATGGCTGCAAAATATGTCATTCCAAGAAACTGGGGGGACTGAATACACATGACAGGAAGAGTACGGAGGAATTGCAATAAAGTACCTGTACTTCGAATTTAGACTAAGAGATGGGAAGGGGAAGAGGAGGACACAGAAGGCAGGAGCACAGGAACAAGTGCTGGGAGCTCCTGGGGTGCAGCAGTTCAACTCAAACTGGATCTCTGCCTCCTGGATGGATGCACTAACCATTTGGTAGATCATCCAGCACAGTGTCACTCCGTTCAAGTTCTTAAGAAGGAAGAGTCTATATGCTACTGAGGTCTTTTAAAGAGGAGTTTAAGATCAGAAAAGAGTTTTGGGATCCAGTATAGGGAACCTCAGTTCCAGAGTGAAATCATACTAAAAATTATCACCCTCATTGGCTTAATATCCTCTGCATCTGTAGGCAATCGCTTGCTGGCCATGAAGGGCTTTTTGTGATCCCAGTTTAAATTAACTGCTATGGTGGCTTTTATGCACTAATTTAGGGTCATAATTAATCACTTTCTTGGACCAAATTCTTGATGTTTCACTAAATATATGCCCTGGAACTTGGAAACAGTATCACTAATAACTGTGGGCAACCCAAGGTTTAAAAGTTCATAAGCAAGGGACCTCACAACCACCAAAGAAACTCTTCACTTCACCTCTTCGTGATGGAGTAGATATTTTCCACACGAGAAAGGGTCATAAGCCACCATAATGCTAAGTAAAGTTGTGGATGCACAGGAAATCCGGGAAACAGGTTCCAGGGAAAGCTTTCTTGGGCTTACACAGAGGGGACTGAGTGTTCAGCTGAGTGTTGTCTCCCTGGGATTCTGCAATCAAAACATCAAACCTTTCACCTTTTGTTTCAGTAAATGGGCTACACCTGCCAGGCACAATGAATTCTGACAAGGAGAAGAGATGATTTGGGGAAACGCATTTTTCATTGTCATTGATGTTTTAATAAAACCAGTTTTGTCCACTTTACAAAGACCATGTGTTGAAATAGAGACAATATATCATGATAAGACACTGAAAGCTATTGTTTATTATCTCTCCATACTAAAACAAAGTTTTCAATGCTCCTCAAGCTGTTTCTGTCTTTTCCTTGTTTGGTTTTGTTTTTTTGAGTGCCTTGTCTGAGAGTTTCCTTTTAACTTTCCTGAGGAAAATAAATCTTGCGGAGTAGAGCTTTCAAAAACTCTTGCAACTGTGAACTTGAAATCTTTAACCAAGCATCTACACAAAATTTTAAACTGAAAGCATGAAAAGGAGCTAATGCTCCTGTAAGATTTTATGAATCATAGGAATCCTATAATCACTAAAAACATGCCTGGCCACAAGGACAACCAAGCAAACCTTAAAGAATCAACAAGTCTCTGGTGGTGGGTTAATACTGGGCAGTGCTCTATGCCCAGGAGGAGACAAAGAAACATAACAATGGAAGAGGAAGGAGCCTCTCTGACTGAAGCAGTGATGAAGATCCTTGGCTCTTTTTCTTTACCTCTGTATTTCATTTACATCAGGCTCATGTTATCAGGAACATACAATCACATGTTTTTAAAAGCGAAAGACTGGTCTTTGACCTCCATCCCGGGGGTAAATGTTCTTTACTTGATGATTTGGAGACTCTTCACAAGAAGAGGCAGCACACACATCAGCACTGCTGGGAGAATTTACTTGTGGGCAGCACTCAAGAGTCACTTCTCATGGGGTCCTGGTACTGGTAAATGTACATGAGTGTGCGGCAGAAATTTCAGCCAGGTCATTTGTCTCAGATTTGGAAAACAAAAAAGATTTTGTGGCATCCCAGGGATGTGACCAAAAAAATTATTGGTTTTCCTTTTATTTCTGTGTTATTGTTTTAATTAGGAAACCACGAAAGTTATTGTAATGAACTGAACATCTAAAAGAGAAAGGTAAAATTAAATCTGAATGTCCTTGATAGGAGTGCTTTGATGTAATGTTTAGTTTAGCTGAGAGATAGAAGTGTAGAAAAGAGGAGTAGGATGGCTTATGTCTGTCAAGTTTCCTACCAGAGCTGAAAAGAATGATCTGAACAGTCTGTTGTTAAAATGCCTGAGGCAGATGTTACTTTTACCACCACAGTCAAAGCAAGGGTCTTCAGTGTTTGACTTTCGAAATCCCCTCTAAGTTCCTTACAGAGACATAAAATGGTTTGTTTATCAAATCTGTAATTTTACAGAACTTGTGAGGTCCAGAATGAAATGCCTGGTTCTCTGCAATCTCTGAAGTGACAGAGATTTCCTTAATCTCTTTAAGAACATACCTCCTTCACTTCACACCAAGTGCCACATTTATAATCTTTCATTATCATTTCAGTTACATTCATCTTTAATACTCACCAATTTAGTAATTTTACTCCTGTGAATACATAGTGAAACTCCATGTCTCATTTCAAATACCTGAATATATTCATACTTACTTGCTGCTTTTTTGTCTCAAAAGATTTCAAAAACCTCATATACAGAAGACTCAATTTACCAGACACAAAAGATGGTCAGCAGCAGAATGCAGTAATGCTAAACAATGAGGAAGAGTTCATGTCAAGAAATACAAGTAGAATCTGTCCTGAAATACATGTTCAATTAGTATATTCTTGTTTCCAGCAATCTGATCAGGCATTCCCATCTTTAAGTACCAGAAATCAAAAATGGAATAACAGCCCAGAGGTAACACTGGGAAACAATGCAGTTAAATGGTTCTATTGTCTGTATTTAAACCTATCAGTAGTTAGGTAATAGCGATTAATCCACACCAAAATCTGAGTGACAGAATAGAGCCAGACTCCAAGCAGAGAAAGGAACCATCACTCCAGAAGTGTGTAGGATGTATCTCCTAATGTGAAGCAGCATTTAAGTCGTGGAGGAGATCCTAAACTCACTGAGGCTGGATATACATTTAGCTTTTTTTTTTTCTGGCTGCATTGCGTTCACTCACTGTTCCGTGTCAAATGACCAACAGGAGTTTAAAGACATGCACAGCAGCCCCACAAGACCCCAGCATTCACCCAGGAGCTGCCCCCATCTCTGATAGCACAGTAATCACCAGCCAGCTCCAAATGTTTAGGATTGCTGCGACTAATTGAGATGAGGACCTAAGCTCCGCAGCAGGGCCTGAAAGGACCAACAGATGAGAAACACATTACCACAGCCTCAGCCAGTCACCATCAATCCCCAGACACCGCCGGAACGTCACATGCTGATTGCCCGAATCTGGCACTGAACTGACATAAACCAAACCGCCCACGGGACAGAAGTGTGGCAGCCTGTCCTGGGATGCAAAGGGAGCTGGGAAGGGCAGGGAAGGGTAATGGGGGGGAGCGTAAAGAAGGGATGAAGGATCATCTTGCCTAGTCAGGATCTTCCCTAGGTCTGGCATTCTCCCCCAAAAAGGGGAAACAGAAAGCAAAAGTAAAATAAAGCAAAGGCCATAAGATGCAGAAAAGAGAGAAAAATCTGGTTGAGTAAACGTCAAAATTCTGTCACTCAGGTCTACATGACCCTGAGACGCTGATTACAACTTAAAGAAAGACTTGGAGTTTTCTCTGCTGTTATTCCTGGAAAAAGGAAACAGTAACGGACCTCTCCAGGATGGAAATTTTCTTCCTTTCCAAATATTTTCCACATTTTTTGTATGTCTTGGTACAATTTGTGCACGAGTGTGCAAAGAAATCAGTACACAGATGCAGCAGCAAAAATCAGATTCAGACACAGAAAGAGGAGATATAGTGGCTCCCCAATATCTAGGCTTCCCCAGAAATATTCTTTCACTGATTATTTACCACAATATAAAAGTATAAATATATATATGTGTAAAAATATATAAGTATAAATAGGAATACCTGTTGTGCAGTGCACTGTACATTCCCTACTTCTTAGAGCCAATACAGAAGGAAAGCTTCTCCACTGATTTTAGGAATAAAAAGAAAAAAACCCCATTTTTTAAAAACACTGCAAACAAGAACAGGAATTCTGTTGTGATGTAAGTAAAAATTAAGTTTAATGAGAAAGATCTGTAATTTTTTGCATAAATACTGTGTGACTAAATGAGGAAAAGTGTAAGAAAATGTAGATCCTTCAGTTGGTGCACCAACTGAGAACAAGCACAAACTCAAGTGGCACAAACTATTCCTGAACACCTTTAAGGACTGTATTCAATGCCTTGACTCAGTCCCCTGAAATCAGTGGGATGAGCTCTGTTACCTTCAGTCACACCTCGTGGACTTTGTGAATGGAACAGAAAGCTGTGCTACTGCAAAGCCAGAGAATCAAATGCACACCCAAAATAAAATGAAATGTCTCTGATAAAGTACCATTATTTTTTACTCAGGGAACCCTGAGGTCTTATAATACTGTATGATACTTTATTTTAACTTGAGTATATTTTTCCTGAATCCTTTCCAGATTATTTTTTTCAATTTTTATTACACTTCAAAATTGAGATATAATTTCTAGACTTTTCAGGGTTTGCTTTCTTTTAATTCTGTATTATTATCAGACAAAAATGCCTCATGCCTGCTCTCTATTTTATTTGGAATCAAAAAGTCAGAAACAGTTTGGGGCTGGGGTAACCAGTCAGAGCCATTTAATTATAACTAACTCACAAGACTAGCAGAGATAAGAGGGAAGTTTTGTAAACAACAGTAGAGTTTCCAAACCAGCCATCCTGCAATTCCATCACCTGCACAAGAAGCCAGGTCCTGGTGTGCAATGAGTTTATCAGGAGCAGCCTGCAGCAGAAAGTGGAGCTGAAGTCAAAGACGAGCTTTACAGCAAGGTAGCTCAAGCTTTCTGCCACCTCATCCATCCCTGGAGTGACCAGAAAGAAAGGAAATAAAGAGGAAGGAAAGGGAAGTGGAAGGAAAAGGGAAAATGGAAAAGGGAAAATGGAAAAGGGGAAAACCTTTTTTTGAACCAATTCTTATAGCCTCTAGTCAAATCAAAGCGTTAAATTTTCAAAAGCCTACTAGGTGAATTCAACTTTGGTTTCAGCAACACATCATGAAGTCCTTTGGAAGGCTCATCCTGTGCAAGTGCCAGCAGAAGCACAGAGAAGTTTTGCTGCTGGTACCTCTTTGAATTTTCTCCCACGCTTCCCCTAGCTCCCCCTGATTCTGCTTTCTGCTGGTCTCCCAGTGCTGCTGCTGGAGTCCTTCTCCAGGAAGCTGAAGCGGTGGGAGCAAGGGCGGCAGCACTAAGGTCCTCACTTTGCCCGTTGTGGGGAACCATCCTGAGGGCTCTGATCAGTCATCAGCATTATGTTACTTGGCAAAACAAAAGTACGTTCCCAAAAAATCTGTTCTTTGGAGTTACTGGTACCGTATCTGTTTCTGTTAGTGTCTCCGAAGAATATCAGCACTTGAAAACACCGGCCAATGTGTTGTTCTCTCTCTCTGTACAGTTCTTATTAACATCAGTACAAAATGTACTTCCACTGGTCTATATTACTTCACTCTTCATAAAATGTATTTGTTCAGGGTTGTAGGAAAAGTGCAACTGCTCCCTGGTTGTGCCCAATGCCAAATGATTAAGAGAATATCTGGACAAGCCGAGTGTTCAGTGGCAGTTCCTCAGAAAGCCCATTCCATTTCCTGTCCTCTAGTTCTTTGTCTGTTGTATTCTGCAGAGAGCAATGTCACTATCTTGATGGTGAGCTCCAAACAGTCATAGAGACAAGGAGGCAACACCAGTAAAAGCAATTCTTCGAAACACAGCTTTAGAGCTCAGTGTTAAGGTGTGCTCCGATACCCTGCAGTGTTTGCTCTCTCCTGCTGGCAGAATTTCAGCAGAAGCCTAACACAGATTATGCCATTAAGCAAGAAGAACCCCCAAAACTCTGTATTTCTGTGTACCTCTAAAAAGCATTTGAAACCTGAAAGGAGACCTGGGGTTTTGAAAAAGAACATAACTTTATAATGGTTGTGATCTCTTTTGGTTGACTAATGGCAAAACATATTTTAAAAATCTTTACACTGAGGTCTAACCACGACAACTTTTGGTCCAGTTTCAAATTAATCCTACTTTTCTAGATGCAAAAAACTTTACTTCTAGCAGTTTCACCAGAGGAGTTCAGAAAACATCACAGAGGAACCTACTGTTGACGGAATCACAGCAATTTTTATGGCTGAGCTTACATTTACAAGCAGGAGTGTCACCGGGGTCACAGCCCTGCTTCATGTCATGTGACAACTGAACAAAGTTGAACACACACAGTCAGACATTTAGGTGGCCAGCTGGCACAGGAGGTAAGCACTGCAGTATCACTTTGCCCACCCACATAGACAGTGTTTTAAAACCAGTAAATAGAAATACAACAGTAGTTTTATAGAAAGGCTACACCATAAATAATTAATCCACTGAATAAATATGCTTACATCAGACAGAAAGGCAGAGCTCACCAGCCAAACTTTACCTTGTATAAAATTGTTGCCAAATGTCATTAATACGAGAAATACAGCTCTGAAATTGTCCAAACTTTTTGTTGCTTCATGCAACTAGCTACATCAGTAAAAGCCTTTCTCAGGAGACATGCTATACTTTAACACACAACTGCCTTTGCATCATGGAAACAGCTCCAATATCTGTCACATAGACAGTTCCCCTCAGGACTGAACTCATTCTGCAGTTATCTCATTCACGTGATGAGAAATGCATTAGTAAATATGAAAGTTTCCTGTGTTACAAAGTTAACTCTGGTAACTGTATTTGAGTATTTAAAGGAATTTAGAGTACAATACAGGTACATGTTAGGAATTGTGCTCTTCTCTCTTTTATTCTCAAGAATTTACCTCTGTAACTCTATGTGCTCTTCTCTCTTTTATTCTCAAGAATTTACCTCTGTAACTCTATCAGTTGGAGAAAGCCGTACAATTCTTCCTTATTGAATGAAAAATAACTTTAATTTTATCCTTTAAAAGTGAGACACATTTATCATTTGCATTAACCTAACCGTGAGGTAGGCAAGCACCCTTAGGACTATCAGAGGTCTAAGTTTAAAAAAAAGTTAATAAAATGTATATTGAAAGTGAGTTTTGCCACTTCATTATAAAAATAATGCTACAGTTTAATATTGTTGAGGGCAATTCTGTGAGGTTTTATCCTTAAAAATATAGGAAAGCTATTCAATAACACATTTGGGTTTTTTTGAAAGAGAAAACATAATTTCAATATTTTGAACTTTATTTTATACACAAGGGACAACTCCCTTTCCTACATAACTACTATTTTCACTGTGTTGGCAGTAAAGGTAGAGAAGAGGCCAAGAAGAGCTGATCTTCCTCTTATACTGATCTGCTCTGAGTTGAAACACCAAAAAGTAGAACTAAATTGTTCCCCATAAACTGGAGTCAGCTAATGAAACCTCTGGTCTTTTAATCCCTCCCCAGGGAAGCTACACGGTTCACAAATCGTGTTCTGGGCTACCAGGAGCCCCAGGAGGAGACAAGCAAAGAAAAACTGGAATTAGAGTTTCAAATATCAACACCTACCAATAAATCCGGGTTTTTTTTTTCTGTGTTTTGAGGTTGATACATTAAAAATACAGTTCATGGTATAAAATTTCCTAAGCAATTCCCCTGTTTGCTCCCATAACATTTTTTTTAGCTATTTTCCTACAGACTGTAAAAGAGCAAAATCAACCAAAAACCCAATAACTTTTTTTTTTTTTTAATAAAGCTATTTTGAAAGCAGAACTTTATTAGCCTGCCTTTATTATGTAGCTTTACAGACAAAAGTAAACACTTCTCAATGCAGTGCACAACTAGCCTTTCTTTGCAGCAAGATAGCATCAAATCTAAGAATTTATTAGCTTTCCAGAAAAGACTGGACAGTTATAAGATATCAAGAAGAGTCACCATCATATTGAATGAGAAAAACATATTTTGCTAGACTTATAAAAGAAGCTATAAGTCTCAGAACATGATCCAACCCGTACAGTGTCAGGGAATTAGGGAAATCTTAGTCTCATGTGAGAACTAATATTGAGTTTTAGAGAACATTGTTTTTCCCACTGACACAAAGCAATGGGCAGGATTTGGTTCTGGCCAGATCCATGCTCCAGGTACCCACACAACTTATCCAAGTATAAAATGAGGTGTGCATTTTGTGTGTGCTGAGTTTACTAGGCTTACCAAGCCTGCAGTGTGGTTTTATGCAGCTGCTCCATGAATACTGCTCATCAGATTTACTGCATATTCCTTACCAAGGGATTTTAAAACAGCTCTGCACCAAGAATCAAAGTTTAACTCTCCCAATTCCCAGGTTGAATCAGGAAGACTAACACTTACTTGTAAGTTTGATTAGAAAATAACAGAGGTAATTGGGGGGGGGGGATGCACACAGAGGACTCCTCCACATACCTCTGTTTTTGAGAGAGAACAAATACATTTCCAGGTTCTGTTTGAGGTTTAGGCACAATTTCACGTTGGTTCTAGCTTCATCTTTTCTTAGTTTTCACCTGGTTTTACTAGAATTCCTGAAGTTTGATTTCAGACATTTGCTCAGTCCCACGTTATCTCTTTCACATCGCAGGTAGGGTTTCACTGCTGGCACGCTCCGCACAGCTACCGGAGCATGTTAGCAATTAGGGAAGCTCGCTGGCTGCAAGAAGTAGGAGTTGCAGATCTCAGATGAAAACAGATCACTGTTGTTGCTGACACTTGGCTCTCCGGTACCATTTTCCTACTGGGTGTTTTGTCATGCCACATTGCTATGAAAGAAAATCCTCTACAGGAGCACAAGACTGTCATTGATCGCAGCCACCGGTCCATGAAAATTCACTGCTAGCTTCAAAAAGGGCTTTGAAGTAAAAGGACACATATACCAATAATAATCAGGTAACAGCTTTCACTTTCCCTTCCTGAGCTCTCTCCTGGGCCTTTTCCCTCACCTTTTTTCTCCGTCTGTCACTCCATTCCTCACTGAAGCCTCAGATTTATGGTTGGACTGGATCTTAGAGGTCTTTTCCAACCTTCACGATTCTGTGCTTCTGTGGTTCTGACTACTGCACCCTCTTCTCTCTATTTTGTGCCACACATGTAAAAAACCCACGGGTCCACCTGCTTTACCATTCAGAAGATGTGTTTCTTTCTCAGTAGTACACATTAGATATAATCACAGTTTTCAACGCAACAGGAAAATAATGTGAATGGGATCCATATGTTCAAAGTAAAGCTCAGTGTTCTGCTTACCTATTTCAATAATTAAGGTACCTTTTTGTTTTTCCTTACCTGCTAGCAGGCTATCTTGATAATCATCACACATGATAGCTACTATTTGTTGTTTTATTTATTGAATTATCACGTGTGCAATCAAGTTGGCGGTTTTATCCACAAGAGATAAACACATGAAAACAATATGTAATAAAAATCTCTTTCCTTTTTCATGGAGGCAATAAAAGTATCTGACCATAATTCTACCTGTAATTCTAATGAATTGAAAACGAAAAATGAAAAAAATGGATCATCTGCCAGTGATATGATTTCCAATAATCATCTCTTCACAGAAACATGTTAGGTTGAGTAACACAACAAAACCATCAGGAATAAAAAATCTAGAGAGAAGATGTTCAAAGAGGGATTTTTACAATTCATATTTCAACATGAGTTGAAACTTCACCAAATAACATTCATTACTATACCAGGGTATCCATTTTCTTTCTTCAAATCTGTAAGTTTGATGCTTAAAATAAATGCCTGTTTATTACCTACTTAATCAAGTATCAGAAGAGTCAAAAAGACTATTAGATCATACAATTAAATTAGTGAGGAAAACTATCTTGCTTTATGTTTATAGAATTCTTCATTAAAATAAATTTTGCTGGTTTTTTTGTTCTCATAGTGAAATACATTTTGAATTAGGCGTCTGATATCAAGTAAGGCCTAATACAACACAAATAGTTGAAAACATATTTGGTGAAAACTTGTTTTAGTAGTTAAAATACCCCTTTATATCTGGGTTGCCTTGTACTTTATGTCATACAAAATTATTTCAAGTTCAACTCCTTCATTGTTTGCAGTAATCCTTTTAATGTTTGGCATGGAGAGAGTCAACAGGTCACAAAAGTGACTTTCCCTTCTACTGTGAAATTTGATTTAGATTGAAAAAAAAACCCTGAGCTCTTGGGGCTGTGACCTCAGTCAGGAAGTCCACAATTTCTAGTGTTCCTCAGCAGGCGGGAAACGAGCTCCTCCATCTCACAACCAACCTCAAAAACAGCCACATCCCTTGAGAGTGAGACTTAGAAAGGGCAGATTTGCAGCTCAGATGGTTGACATCTATGCAAAAATTCTTCAGGGCCCATTATTTCACAGCATTGTATAGTGGAATTACTACATTTGCAGAGAATGGCATTTTGTCCAGACTGAGTTGCTTTTTTTATGCTAAGATCAGCTGTTTCATCCCAAGGAACGAAGATCAATCCTGAATTTAGGATCCTCTGCGCTCTAAGCCTCTTTTTTTTTCCTTTTTTTTCTTTAACCAGGTTAAGTCTGCCTTGGTATCATTAAACACCTCTTTCCCTCTCTTACAGTTCTCTCTCAGTAAGATGGAAATGGCAGCCCTATGTGTCCAAAGGAGATAAATGCCTTAATATTCTACAGGTACTTTGTTGGTACCTTGATGAATGTCCTAAATAAGGCCAAAAGTAAATGTATAATTCCACATTTAATTCAAGCCTTAAAGACAGAAACAACTCTGAATAATGAAAAGAAAGAAGAAATAGTAGGAAACTGCCTAGAGTACGTGTGAACATGCAATTAAAGACTGTACCTTAATGCAAAAGGCAGATGAATTAGAACTGCAAATCCACTTAGTCTTAGCACTCCTTGCTTCACAGAACTTCACAGATTAATGTTCTTTTAATGTATTTATTAGTAAGGTTGTATAAACCTATATATATTTAAGCATTGAATGAGCAATGGCTCAAGTCTGATTCAGGAGAGGTTAACTGTGTAGCAACTAAAGGAAATAAAATCTGGATAAGAAATGTCATTTGTTCTGAAATTAATTTCAAAAGCTCTAATAAAAAGGATAGATTTTGCTTTCCAAGTTAAAATTAGCACAGTCATTATAAAAAAACCCCACCCCACGATTACCTTAAACCGGTCTTAACCAACTCAGTGAAAAACTCCATTTATTACAAACTGTCACTTTGCTGTCATGCTCCTATCATTATTTCCCTACTATTGTGATGATTTACACAGCTGCCACCCCTCACGTCTGGGTTCGTCTTCCCTGCCCTCTTGGTGATGTCCTGATGGCACAGTTCAGATCTGATCCCTTCACTACCCGTCCTGCAGACACAGTGATGCACATTCGAGTGCTGCTTTCATGCTCAGTGCAGAAAGGATTGAGGACAGGCTAGAAAACAAAAGGGGAAGGGAAAGACACTTGATTCCTGCATTTTTATGTTGTGTGGGTATGACTAGGCCATCCCTGCTGATAACTCATCTGATGGCTCATTCGCCTTCCCCAAAGGTCTGGTGCCCTCGTGCAGCCCTCAGTACCTACACGAGCCTCCTTTCCTGGGGTGACTTGTATAGGGGGAAAAAAAGAAAAGGAGAAAAAACCAGACCAAACATGAGAGTAGGCATAATTATAGCCTACATAGATGGTGGCTCCTCTCTCAAAGGCCTCCTCCCACTCTTGCCCCTTCCTGCTCCTTACAGATACATAACAGGATGCACATTAGAACTGCTCTTCAGCTGATGTTAATTCAGCTCCCTTAACTCAAAGCTCCAACAACGGGAGGGAACAAAGAGTAAAATAAATAAAAATAATGAAGCAATTGCTCAGTGAGTGTAATTGCACAGGCTTCAATAGAACTACACTAATTTCCAGCAGCTGGAGCTCTGCCTCTATATTTTCATTTATTTTACCTCCTGCTCTTAATTTCCTACCCTCCCATTTGTTTATTATTTTCATGTCCTATGGTGGCTTCATTTGGAGTGTAAATTTCTTGAGGAACCATGGGGATTTTTCTGCTTTTTTTTTGTTGTTTTTTTTTTTGTTTGATTGGTTGGTTGGTTTTGGTTTTGTTTTTTTGTTTGTTTGTTTGGGGGTTTTTTTGTTGTTTGTTTTTTTGTTTTGGGCTTTTTGTGTGTGGTTTTGTTTTTTTGGTTTTTTTTTGGTTTTTTTTTAAAAAAAAACAACCACCCAAGTCTAAGACAGAAAGTAAATGCATTCCATCATAGGATAGGTAGGAGAGATGTGATAGGTATGGAGACAGTATAGAACTGGAACAAAAAACCCATATCCATATCCAGCTCCACAAATATTTTTTTACTTTGGAGGAGATCTTATTTCATACACAATATTCATTGTTCCATTTTACAATTCATAACTTAGGAATAATTTTTTTCTTGGTCAGATTTTTGGTGAAATAGCCTCCATATATTTCTGGGCAGACTTGAGCTGATTTCTTGAAAACATGGTAACTTAACAGACGTGTTTCTTAATGACCATCTTTTAAATTGACTGTACCACGCACTTCCACACCAACTGTTTGAGTAAGACTGGGGTGAATGACACACAAAGGCTTGTTTTGAAAGTATCACAGGACTCTTTGCCTGAGATACTGCTGGTGGGCAGACACACCTAAAAACACAACAGTCTGACAAATATTCCACTTTCAGAGTTGTTTTCTACTCCTCAAAGAAGGAGCTTTGAGAGAACTGATAGCTATTTTTCAGCCCGTGCACTTTTTTTTTAATGATCTTTTCTTCTTATATTTGTATCCCTAGCAAGGCAACCAATGGTCCAAATCAGCCAAGTTTCTGATTTGCTGAGGACTTTTTACAACGAACAACCTAACTTGAGCTCTCAAAAGTTTAAATCTGTTGAACCACAAACCAATCAAAACACACTGAGATTAATAACATAAACAGATACAGAGATGCACTGAAATACAGCATAGTACCCTCACTTCTGTAATAGATCCCTGGAGGCCTTGCTACTTGTTGACAACCAAAAAATTTATTGCTGACAATTATTATGACCAACCTGTGACAAAGGTCCTCCAAGTTCTTAAGTTAATAAATTGAACTCTGCTTTCAAGTTCCTTCTGAATAGCCAAGATGAGGTTGGTAATACATTTTATTTGTGTTCTCATTTTTTTCTTAGTAATTGTAATGTCTTAGACATATGAGATTTAGGTATCATTAAGTATTCTATAGCTATCACTGCAAATTACCAGCTAACTTAATACTTATTTAGTATTCAACAAATTATGTGGAATCAGTTTTATCAATATGTGGGGGGAAAATAATCCATAAAGCAGTAACAATTCCTAGTCAAACAGTTCTCTCAGTACCAGATGCACAAAATGCTTAAGACTAGGTCTGAAAGGCCGTAAAACATGCAATCTTGTAATGAAAATGTGATTAGACCTTGACTGTTCCCAAGGGGAGGAAGGGCTTTTCTAATACAAAGCGTGCCTGTAAGACATGCAGCAGGGGGATGGGGGTCTGCATGTGCCATTACTTCGCCGATGTATAAAGTTTAATTTTTTTCCTCTAAACCACTCCAAATTATATTAAACAGATAGAGACGCAGGTCACAAAACCAGTTCTTGCTTTTTACTCTCATTCTTTCTGGCAATTTTTCAATTATATTCCTCAGATCTACCTATCAGCAGCTAATACTGACACATGTTAACGTTTAACATAAACCAGTGTTTTACTTACCCCTTGCTTCTACCCTCTCTGTACAGTGCTTCCACAGGTAAAGCAGAAACTTCAGGTCACAATCTGTGAAGATATTTTTGAGATGTAAGTTTTAATCTTGGAGCTGTACTATGTAGCCAACTTAATGATGGTTATATTCGGTTATCAAATTCATGTTATTTAGTATTAACAATGAAATTTTAAATACAAATAAGAAAGCATTTCTACATTTTAGTCCTAAAACTAGATTAGTGAGGCAAACTGGTTCATAACTTTCACATCACTTTCAAAATAATGTATTTTCAGTTAAATGAAAATATCAATGTATCCATTTACCAAAAAGATTCATTTAAATTGAGTCTAAATCATTCTGTTGATGACATTCAAAGATTTTCCTTGTTTTTGCAGACCCCTTTCATATAAATATTCCATAAATATTTTCCCATTAGGTTTCCATTCCCTTATGTACGAATGCCATTCTGAGATATAATTTACAAAATATCATCCTGATAATTTATACTGGTGTGGCAGCATAGGTGGAGGCAAGTGTGAAAGAAATTGGTTTGTGGGATTTACTGATTGCCAAGGAATCATGAGCTACAGTGTTTTAGTCAGAGAATTCTCCTGTCAGAAACTAGATTATTTAAATGGTAAGTAAGAATTACATTTGCAACAGAGGAGTATTACAGTTATTTTCCAAGGAATCTCTTGTTTCTGAGGTTTTGCATGTAAGACTCGTAAAATAATGCAAAACTCGCCCCATCTTCCCCAGATCAAAGGCCCCAGTATTCCCCCTGAAATTAGACCAGCACTCATGCAAGGATTTAACAAGGACAGTGGGTCACAGACTGAGCTGAAGAACGGAAGTCAAAATGGAAGTTGTAAAATTTGGTCTAGGGACTATTGCAGAGCCAGTAGTTAATGAGTTTAGTCCAGCAGTAAATCAGGAAAGGTCTAACAGCAAAGGGACTAAAGAGCTCAATGGTGTCTATAGTGTTTTTCTTATATTTCTAGAGATTTCACTCTCAGAGTCATTACAGTAGATGAATTTGTTCAATTAAAGACTCAAGGGATTTGCTCTTTTAGTATCAGACAGGAAGAGTCTAATTTCTTTAGTACAGATTTTATCCAGTTTATGATTCCTCTGAAATGTCTTTGCGTACACATATTTATATCTGTTTACTGTGAGAACCCTTTCCATAAGAAAAAATATAAACAGCTTTTACAAATAATTCATTGCAATCTACAACAGCTTTATACTGTAAATATCTGTATCAAATGGTTCCTAAAAATAGCTGAGTTTATACTGGCATAAAAATTACTATCAGTTTTTTGAAATTTATTCCTCTTATCTCTGTTATTTTATGTTGCCTGAATGTACTTCTAATGCCAGCACTCGTTAGCATCTTAAAAATCTTAAAATCCCCTGTGAGATAGACTTTTTTCCTGGGATGAGCCCACCTAAATGAGAACAGAGAGATCTGTTAAAGCAGGAGACAGGCAACCTAGAAGTTAAGGGGTTTATTAGGTTTGTTGTGCTCATCTTCTGCTTTTGTGTTAAACCTTTCAAAAATTGCATCCTACTGATCATCAGAAAAAGCTCATTTAGAAGTTCATCTTGGTACATCCTACACAAGACCTCTAAATGGTGCTCATTGTATGGAAAATACAAGTTTTATCATATTTCATAGTTATTCTTAGCTTTTCATCAGACAAAATACAAATTACAAAGAAACCTGAAAAGCCTATTAAATCTCAAAATGTGCAATGTTTTTTTCTTCTTTTCAAATTAACAACTTGGCTTTTACATCAATAACAAACTGAACTGTACTGAGCAATATTTACAGATTACTCCTCAGCTTAAGCACAGGTTACAAAATGTTTATTACATTTTTAGTTTAAAATACATACATATTAATATTCCATTATAATTAAATTCAAAACCAGTCCAATTTAACTAGAAGATAAAGAGTTTATTCCTAAGTTATAATTGTCAGCAGCACTTGTCCTACACTGCACTTATTTTACTGTTCCTGACTGCACTTATTTTTACTGTTCCTGAAATCTGTGAAGTAAAAAGAGAATAAAAACTTTTTTTAAAAAATCCCTAGATAATTTATCATGCTCTAAATTCGTATCACATGTATAAAATCCTGGAAGTATCATTTAAAATGTGTATTTCCCAATGATTGATTGTTGCTGTGATGATGAATTTTTTGGTCCTGTCAGGTAAGAACTCAAGTTATCAATTAAAGTCAAATGAGAAATCCCGTTTGACTCAATCTGGTCACATAATTAGCACTCATTTATAGACTCTCCCATTCATAGTGTCACTGCATTTACAAACTACTATAGTCAGTAGAAATAAATGTCCCAAATTGTTTTAGGCTGATATAAAGTGTAAATTGCAATTCCAGGTGTAGCAATAATGCCATTTATAGCACAATTCTGTGGAAAATAAAAATCATTGTAAGTATGCCATATATTTTTATAACCTTTCTACTGCTATCTAATGAGATATTGATAAGCCCATGAATCTTTAACAGTCAAGGCAGGAGTCTTTGGATATTGAAGTTTTTCCAATTTTAGGAAATAATTATTTTCCTGTAATAATAAAATTGGGGGAACCCAGACTGCACCTTTAGAACCAGTCAAAAGTGCCGTAAGTATAGACCGTAAAGTAAATGTTATGTTACTGTAGCCCATCTCATTTTCCTTGTCCTGCTAGAAGCTGAAAATAGATTTCTCACAAGTAGGGGGTTTTTTTTATGTATAAATTCTTACTGCTCAATGACACCAAAAGACAAAAATGCTGAAATTTTTAGGTCTCCTTTTTGCCTTTCCCAAATGTAAAGCCCTTTTCTGTGACACATATAACTTACTCAGCATTGCATGAATTTTGGCTCATTTTAGGGGCTGAGGACGGTATAAATGTATATGACTAACACTTTGCCTTTGATGTTTTTTGCCCAGACTGCATTGTTTGTAGTAAAAGGCAATACCTGCAAGTCCCCACTGTGCAACGACTATGGACACTTAAATTCCATTTAGTTTTCTCAGGGAATGAAAAAGTAATAGAAGTAGATCACTGAACTTCAAGGGGTACATGTTGTCATACATTAGCATTCCAAGAAATTAATTAAAATATATTCTGCTAAAAGACTCATCTGAAGAAATATTTAGAACTCCAGGCTTTTGAAACTCAAGCCCATCCTTATGTTTATAGATTACATGTAGCATTAGTTGCATTAAATAAATTTACATTTGAACAGGGATAAATAAGGCAAACTAAAAAAAGGAAGGGGTATATACATCAATTTTTTTTATAAGTTCGGAGTTTTAACTGTAAGACTATTATACATTTTTTAAAAACAAACAGTGAAACGTGAAAATTGCCCATTTTTCTTCTCCTTCAGATGGTATGGGAAAACCCTTCAACAGATACATGTGTGCGTTTGTACAACAGTTTCAAATTACAAACTGCATTCTCTAGCTATTACAGAAAACCATTGTTTTTGGTGGCAGTATTAAATTATTTTTTTATTGGCCTAAGATGTGTACCAGTTAAAGCAGAACTGTTTAGTCAACCACACATACAGGACTGTTTACCCACAAGTAATGCAGCACAAATTAATCCTGTGTGAGCAGTACGTGTAGACAGATAACGGGGATGGCTGCAAGCCCCAAGTTTACCTCCACAATCTGTAAATTGTCTCCAGTCAACCACTCAAACTTTTTCTCTGAGCCCAAAGAGTGTGCTCAACTCTGAATACTAAATAACTGGCTTTTGAAAGAAGCTCCACAAATTTTGAGCTATATTTGAAACCTTCTCCTCCTCAGCTGTCACAGCTGTGTTGATCTTACCGCTGCCTGAGTGGGCCAAAGGATGCAAACTTTTCTGTGTTCATTTCGTGACTACATGAAGCAGAAGGAACTTGGCACCATGGCTCTCAAAGTACTCTGGAAAAAGTACCAGTTACATTTAATTCTAAATCAATAGACTTTCAAAATTATTCTTGAAAGCATATGAAAAAACCACGGAAAGGGAAATACCTGGGAAACTGGAAAAAAAGGTGGGCAGAAGCATTACACGCCCAAATATCCTTTTTTTTTTCCTCCTGTCGTCGTCTGCCACAGAGTCAGGAGCTGGATGGAAATGAATCTACAGTGCTAGAGAAAGACACCCTCCGCTGAGTGAAGTAACCGCTGCAAAGTGGACAGGGACAGGATATACCTGAACCTGGGAACACATCTCCATCCTGTTTTGCAGGCACCGCTGTTTTCTTGCTGTTATTTTTTTCCATGAAAAAAAAAAAAAGAATACAGAGGCTTTCAATGTCCAACATGCCCTTATATGAAATTTATAAATTAAAAATTGTGAATATGTCAATGCTTGTCCTCATACAATAATTCTTAATGTTCTTAGATAAAATACTATAAATAGCATCAGCGACAACAGTTTGCATTACCACAGTCCTTGCTGGTTTTAAGATAAAACAGAATCTGTGACACAAGATACTCTAAAGTCTGAAATTGGTGTAGTCATAAAATAACCTAAACCAAGGGAAATACTGGATCTGCTGTGTTATCTGACAGCAAGTTAAAGAATGTGTAAATGTGTCCTATAAGGCTGCCTCTCATAGTGCTGCCTGGAACACTTTCAGTGTGTTAATCCCACATGGAATCCTAGTTTGCATTTCTCACATGAATATTCACGACATCTTAGAAAGGCTTTTTTTTTTCTGTTTGGAAACTTTGCTCTAGTGGCAGATTGTAAGGGACAAGCAAATTTTTCTAAGCACCATGAATGCTAAATTCTAGATGTGGTACTTTGAAATAGCTCTATAAAAGCCATTTTATTCCAAATTCAAGATTCAAAAGTGTTATGCTTTCATTTCTGCAATGCCTGGGAAACTCTCCAAATAAAACCCAGGGTTGTACTATCCACATTTTGCAAACATTTCCCAGTGTTCTATGCTTCTTTCCACAAGTATGGCAGCCAAATAATTTCTATCCAAATTAGCAACTCAACCAGAAAAAAAGAAAAAAAAAACCAAAAAACATTTTGACATGTCAAAGTTTTGGAGAAGAGGGTGAGGAAGAGGGAAAGCTCTCTGTCAAATGCAGACTCTTCTTGTGGATGATGCAGACATGCTGATTCCATCAACTCACAGCTGAAGCTCCACTGCCACTGTGATAATAAAATACTGTGCTTTTCTGCACCTTTAAGTAGGTGAGACAATAAAGAGAGAATTATACACCTTCCTTGTAAGTCATGTGAAACTGTTCGACTATAAAACATGAGCAGTCCCCCTCTTTTGCCCTAGACATAATGGCTTCTCTGTAGTCTGAGGCTTGGATAATTCCTGTTTTTTTCAATCCCAGTTCCTTGTCCTCTAAGGTACCACTCAGGCAGGGTTTTGGGCAACATTGTGTGTGTTTGGGTCACAGAAAAAGAAAATTAGACCCTCTGCTTTTCATCTTATTGAGAGTTTGGGGCTGCAATCCATGCTGTTAATATTGACATTCCAGGACATTCAACTATTGTTCTGCTTTCAATTTTCTTATTTCTAGCCAGGACAACTGGTATTTGGACTTCTCCATATACTTTAGAAAGAGAATAATCCCAGGCTCGTTCCCATTCTTGTTTAAGCTAATGAAACATTTGCCATGACTTCAGTAGAGTGCCAGGCCTTCAAGGAGGACTTTCACAACATTCATCTTCAGCTTCTGAGGTTTCACATGGTTCAACTCAAAAATTGAGTCACTTGGGAGGAGCAATTTTTTGTCTTCTTCTTTGCACACTAAAATTCACATTTCAAAAATAGTAGAGGCCAGTTTAAAATAGAAATAATTTCACCAAACATGCCACACTTCTCCCTCCATTTTCCCATGGTACCTGCTTGTTTACTGCCACCTTGGCGAGTTCACGTGTGACTCGCTGTTATTACTCTCCAGTTAGTGGAAAGCTCTTCTGTTTAACCACCAGAACATACAGTCACCACATCTTTGCTCTAGAATGATC
The DNA here is from genome assembly GCA_013399855.1 of Oxyruncus cristatus. NCBI lineage: Eukaryota > Metazoa > Chordata > Aves > Passeriformes > Cotingidae > Oxyruncus > Oxyruncus cristatus. The sequence continues at coordinate 352,770 of VXAY01006252.1, forward strand.
ATGTGCATCACCTTCCTGTGACCCACACCTACAGCTCAAAAGGAATAGACTTATATCACGCATTTAAAGAAGCACGGATGGGGATTTATGCTGTCTGAAGAAGTCACTTTCAGATGAAAGTTGTTTGTGCAACCATTTCCACTTCAGTGCAGCAACAGGATGATGTTCTGCCATCCAAGGAAAATAGTATGGCTGCTGCAGCAAGGGTGAAACAGCTTTCAGGGGGGAAGCTGACATATTATTTCTTTTGCAAAAATCTTCAGAACTTTCTGAAAAGGGACTCAGTATTTGGTGAAGCATTAAGGACTGTTTGGAAAATGTGCTTTGCTTCGTAACAAGTTACTCAGAATGTGATTCAAAATGTGTTTTTCTAACTAAAGAGAAACGTGTGGAGCATAAGAAAAAATACAGAAACCCATGAAAGATATCTTTGTTAAATGTCAGTGATATGTGCCTGTTATTTTTCTGTCTTGCAAGCTAATAAACTTAAGACCAGTTGCTTTACAGACAGGGTAGTTATTAGCTCTCAGTAGAAAATAATGTACCACAGGGAATTTACAGTATAAGAAAAATGCTCTTAAATATTTGGGACCATCTGAGCCACCCAGGTTAAATGTTTTCTGGCAGTAGAGGTGTTATTGTTGTCATAGCCCTGCCACATGATGTTACTGTCCTAAGTAAAATGTAGTTTTCCTCTCAAAGAGCTCTGCTTAGGTCCAGTAGCAAGTAGCCATGATTTCCTTCTCATACCTGTGATGGAAGAGATGTTTTCGAGGATTGTGCAAAAAACCAGAATGAACAAAATTGCAATCAGTATTTTAAATAAAGTAGGTGGGCTCCAAAAGAAATTCATTTCATTTTTGACAGTGCTTTTAGAAAACAGAACAGTTGAAGGACCATATTATTGTGTACAGTGACTGTAAACTTGTCTCTTCTCTCTTCCATGAAGAACAGAAGACACCCAATCCCAAGAATAAGACACTATGAGGATGTATCTAACCCTAATGGTTTTGTTTTCATGGAACCTTCTTTTTGCTATTAGACATCCTTTGTTTTTTCTTAATTGCAACTTGAGGCTCTAGATCAGCCATAACAGCTACTGTTTCAAGCCCAACAGCCGACTGATTGGCGGGATTATCAGCCACGTTCCAGACAGAAAAATAAACATGAAATTGTGTTTTCAAACCCCTCAAACAATGTCTGTCTATACACATTCCTGGCCTTATACTCCGCTTTTAATCATGTAAATATAAAATCATTCTTCATTAAAACTTGACAAAATTGCTTCATCCCTTATTCCAAGGCACCCATAGCGAAGCTGAGGTTATATAAGTAGATTAGACCTGCAATGTTATTTTTAGTCATGTAGTTATTCATGAGCAAAGGGCTTCTTAGATACAAACCAGGTGCAGACCAGCTGCTTTGTGTATCTGTGAAAGTGGCCCCAAACTGAACAAAAACATTGCAGATACCTATCTTTGAATAATAGCATTTTTGTGTCATACAATCCCTTCATGTTATTCTCGTGCAATATTTTTCCACGACTAAATAATTGGTGGGCCCCTCAGCTGAGGTCAGAGCCGTGCGGTGTGATCTGCCTGAGCGTGTTCCACAGTCTCCAAAGGGCACCCTCATGGCCACACCGAGGTGGCAGCGGGTGCAGACGGCTCCTTCCCAGGTCCATAGAGCATTCTAGGGTCAAGGGAGCCATCCTCCCAGCCCCTGCTACGCTCACACACAGTCAGTGCCTGCTGAAAGAGTCACGCAATAGCAGCACAGATAGAAAAACAGCGCGTTGTGCCAAACAAAACAGGCTGTTTGAGACAAGAATTGTAAATTCCGGTGGAGGTCAGTGTCTCCTTGACCATAAACAAATGATAATGATTAATATTAGCACATAAATTTGTATGGGGGAGGGAAGAGATGCCTTAAGAAAAGCTACAATACTCAGTAATACCCTAAACTTCATTTCATATATCTCACAGTGATTTGCACTCAGCTTCTGAATAAAGGCCGGAAGCAACATTTGATTGGAAAAATACTATGCAGCCAGAAAACAAGAGCTGAGAGAGAAGAGCCTACAGCACTTGAGACTAGAGGCTGAAAGTTTGATCTGATAGAAAAATGAATGCCTGTTGATCTGGAGAAAACATAATGCGAAACATGTTTGCTGAGTGAGAAAAATGTCGGTTGGGCAATATCAAAAGCAGCTGTGGTGTGACAGTCAAAAACCAATTAACTAAATGTGACATGGCAGCAAAATAGTCTGTGTGGATTAGGGTCTGTGACGTTACCAGAGAGGATAGTGATGTAGAAGTCACTCATGAAGCTGCAATTTTGACAACAGCATAGGAGACCTGCCAAGGGTGGGGGGCAATGTGGGTATTACTCAATGTTTCTCTATGTATCTTACTTTCATAATTATTATAATTATTCATTACATTTTCCAGTTTTCCAGTTGATCAAACACATCCCATGCTATGGTGAAGGTAAGTCACCAACACATGTAGCCATGCTCATCTGACATTTACCTGAGAGTCTTCATTCCCTAGATTTCTCTTTGTTCTTCTTTACACCAATCTTGAATAAAACAAACAATCAAACCACATAACCAAAAAAAAACCACCAAACCCAAAAATCCTGATATGCAGTTTATTCTTCCAAAAAAGAAAAGTGTTAAGACTCACTGTGCTGTGACTTTCAACTCTGTAAGAGTACATTAAAATATCTACACCTTTTTACTATTCGGAGCAGATCTTCTGTAAGCTGCCAATCTTCTCCTTTGAAGGAATATGCAGTACCTGTAAAAAGATGGGGTTCGTTGCTTTTTGAGGTATTACTACTAGAACAAAAATCACTGTTTTTTCTATAAAGACCAGACATTGATCACAGGCTGGATAGGTGAGATACACTGTCTATCAATGTTTTGTAAAGTGACATGGAATGAGAAACTTCTTTTCGAACTTGAAAACACTGGAAAGTCAAAATTCAAACACAGAGAAGAAGGTTTATGTGCTTTTCATCTTTTTTTTTTTTTTGTGGGTTTCTTCATGAACAAAGAAACCAGTATTTGATTTTTCTGTTTATTTGAATCACTTAAAATGTTTAGCCAATGAGTCACTGTCAAGAGACTAGATGAAAAGACTTTATCATCAACAGATAATGTGACAAAACAATGCAAGTTCATGTTCCAGACTATTATGTAGTCATTTCAACTTAATGCTAGGTTTCTTGTTTTCAATGTATGCTTGCAGCAGTTCAGTCAAACATGAGCTTTTTTTATGCCCCAAAAGGTGTTAGCAGTTCTGGTTCCTGAAGCTTTCTACACTTCCACAGAATGGGAGCAACTTTCTTTCAAGCTTCCCAAACATGCTCCCAGATTTTCCTTAAGGGACTACTTCAGGATGAATGGATGGTTTAGACTCCATGACCCACTCACTTCTGGTGCCACTGTGACTGCCAAGAAGTGACTGACATTAGATTTAACTGCCAGGCAAAGACCAGGAATAGTTAGACAGACACCAGCAATCCATCCTTCACATAATGCATATTTCTGCTACTGTTAATCTGCCTGAATCAGTGACCTACAGCTAATGGATTCAATAGGCTTTTTGCTTAAGTCTGATCAAGCTATTACTAACACAGCTGGGAGAAAACCAAAACAAAACAAAACAAAAATTTGAATATGAATATGATCTTTTAATGACCTTCCCTATACCTAAATGCCTTCAGCCCACCTGTTTCCAGGTCAGACTAATGTCTAAAGCAATCATCCCAAGAAGCAACGGGTTATCTTTTGTGCCTACAAACCATTTCACTTGGTGAGCTTTCCTTTTCTTCTTTTAACAGCAGCTGGGAAAGTAATTGCTTGTGGAAACACATGGACACAGTGAGCTTCAGCATAGCCAGGACTGCATTAGACCATGTGGTTAACTTGAACTGCATGAGTTTGGATTCCCTGTCTTAATTCTGAACCCACAACATAAGGGGAGCATATTTCCCTGCTCCCACATCATTAATAGCAATCACTGTTATCCAAATAATCTGGTTCATAGATAAAAATTGGAAAGAGACAATACATCAGCTAACAATAGACTGGCTAATCATTTAGGAAAACTAATAAAAATATAGTGACATATTAATAAACCGCTCTGACTCCTGGCTCGTCAAGTTGTTGGTCTATGAAATATAACAAATCCAAAATCCATCTGCTAAATTCTACTGACACTGAAATCTATAGGACCCCTGATTCTTGTGTAGGGTGATGGGTCAGTTCAGCGAGTTCAGCCAAGCACTAAGGCCTGAATTTGGCTTCAGAAGTTCTGACATGCCCCCACCTCTGAGGGATCACAAAGGCTTACCAAGCACTGTAAATAGCCCAGGCACAAGGTTCCAAGTGAGCAAACAACCCAAGAAGCAGCTGCCTCAGGTTTTAGCAATAAAAATGTTGTTACCTTCTGCCTTACACAGATTTCCTACGTGACAAACATCAGAATTAACCAGTTGCAATATTCAGCACATTTTTATCCAGATAAATATTGAAAACATATTTAATGCAATATTGAAGGGATTACAGAATTCTGAAAAGGAAAGTCTGACTAATGCTGCAGCTGTGCAGCATTCCAGTGAATCCAAGCCATTGCCAGCATTTATTAGCCACTCAGCCTTTGACAATAAACAATCTTCAGCTCATGATCATATATTCAGACAGATAGATGTATAGAATTGCCTGCACAGACACATTAACACTGTCCTGTCTATGCACCCCAGCATTAGCTTTAGTTCAGTGTGCCTGTTACAAAAGGTGCAGCTCAATTTTGATTTTATTTTCTTTAATGATTGTAGATAATTACACTATAATATATCTTCTTGTATTTACTTTTGGTTTCTGGAAGAATTACTGTGGCCTGAAGTACGTGAAGACTGCTTACTGCTTACAATAAAAAGAAGACTTCAGCCTTTTCAGAAAATCAAATTTTAGGTTGAAAAATAATTCCCAATAACATTTGGAATAAAACTAATTAAAGTTATGGTAGTAACTGCAATACAGAGCAGGTTTTCATCTATGCGAGTAGGTGTGCTTTGAAAAAGAAAATACCAGTGGAAATGTCTAGGCTTGCACTTCTCCAGAGAAATGTACAGTATTAGAATAATCAAAGAAATCATTATGACACTATCCCATTAGATCAGACAAAGAAAAAACTCTAAGACTGTTTTAAACCATTTTGTGGAACAAGTAACACAAGTTTTGTCAGGTCTCTCCCATTTCAGCATGCAGTCCACATTGCATTCAGATCACCAGGCACACACGGGATGGACTCAAAGCCTCAAAGCTGCCTCTCTTATCTTTGGCCACCACCACATTATAAACTTCAGTTAAGAGTTTTATTTATGCTTGGTGTCTAGTGAAGATTAAGAAAAGGAAGCGAAGAACTTTGCAGCATGAAAGTGCTTTGGCGTCTTGAAATACCTGGTTTCACAAGGTTTATATCGTGCAAGTCGAGACATTTGCCCTGACATACAGCATTAAAACTGGCCTAATACCAGCCAAGATACCAGCTGAATCTCCAATCAGCCATTCAAGAGTGGCCTAAACAAGAAAACAAGAATGCCTGGTAAAGGAGAAGCCAGGGAAATGATTCAATGCTTCTGATAATACAAAGCAGAAAGTCAGACAATAGAGCCTCTCATGTAAAAATATGTATTTTTCCAATACACATGATAAAATAATTACCTGGCCCCCTTTCTCTACTGTTTCTTTTTCTAAATGAAGAATGAAATGTCACAAGTATTATCCAGTTATAGTCTTGTCAAAGTTCAACATATCAGAGAAAATCTCTAATAATAGTGAGAAAGAGATTGTTGTCAGCTGGAGAGTGTTTTATTGTGGCACCTTGCTATGAGAGTTTTACAAATAAAATCCAAGAACAAGTGGAAAAAGCAACAGAATCCTTGAAATACATGGAAGGATTAGAGTAAGAATAATATATATCTATTTTCATTTTTACTCCAGTGCTGAATGTTCCAACATGAAATACTATGGGAAAGTATTTTAAAAGCATATTTTTCTTTAACATAAAATTTTCTCTTCAGTGCAACCATCTCTGGGGCATCCAGACTTCTTAAAATGATAATTCGCAAGGTAGCCTTGGATGGTGAGGGTGCAATCCAGCAGTAGTGGGATCAAGCACTCAAATGGGGACCCAACTAACATCAGCTCATTCCTGACCCCATCACATCATAGAATCATAGAATCAGATGGGTTGGAAAGGACCTCTGAGATCATCAAGTCCAACCCTTGATCCAACACCACCAGTGTCTAAGCTGCCAGACATGCAGATTCCTGAATTGCTGCAGTTCGTAGTGCATTTTAAGTTGAATATTTGGAGGCAAAACAAACTGGATTCCAACTTATGGTTGGAATAGACAAGCAGCTCAAACAGGTATAAGGCATGATGGGCAAATCTACTCAGTACTTTCATCTGTCATCCCAAATTGCCTGTACTTGTCAGTCATCACATTTCAAAACACCTTTCAGAGAGGCATTTTTGGAAAAAAAAAAAATGGGCCCATATATATGTCCATATCCAGGATTTACAAAGAATTGCGGTTTCATGGACTTTGACCCTTTGACCGCCCAGCCAGCAGAGCAGGGATGTCAGCCAACAGCCCCAGGGAGGCGAGAGACAACTCTGATCACACCGAGCCATTGCCGAGCCCCACTTGAAGTTCAGCTACGGAGCAAGAGCTCCGAGATCGGAACTGGATACAACTGGCATGAGGCAATTAAACACTGTAGCTGTTCCACTGTTCTCAGATATTTTTAGTAAAACAAGCGTTGCTAAGATAGCACTTCAGCCCGAAACTACTCAGTGGCACAAAGTTGTGAGGCGGTAATCAAAAATAGTCAATGTTACAGAGTCATAACAAATTGGACCATCGATAGCACTTGCATCCTCTGTCATTAATGACTGAAGAACGCAGGAAAATTACTGAACATTAGTTTTTCAAGTCCCAACATAGATAATAATTCACATTTACTGGAATTTCTCTCTTTCAAATAGAATTCCACCTCGAAGAAGCAGGATATCACCCCCGAGTTCACATCAAGTTCAACTTGAAAAGCGCCACAGTGCAGTATGTGCTGCTGGATATAACAAAATAAAGAGAATGACTACAGCTAAACTGAGATTATTGAACCTGAGAGAGTTGCTGGAATCAATGATCTCCAATTGAAAGCCTACCACGGTGGTCTGATCCAGAGGACATTTTTTACTGTATAAGGAGCCCAAGGGACCAGACAAAACTCAATAAATATATTTTTCATTTATGAGTGCGGTGATAACCTGGACAGTCAACTAAGATCCTTTAACAACAACAAAAAAAATCATTCATTTCTTTGGCCTTTTGTTAAATCTTTTTGATGCTTCACAGAGGTTTAGGAGAAGCTGTGGTCAGGGATCAGGAGCTCAGATGCAACTGCCTGCAGGTGATAGTTATATAAAAGATAAAAGGGCCATAATACCATATGGCACCCAAGCAATCAAAAAGAACATTGGCAGAGAAGTAAGGAAAGAAAAGCCTGATGTACACAACTCAAGTTGTATGTTTCCTTTAAAAAGAGATACAGGGTAAATCCAACTTCTTTTCCATTATAAATTACTTTTCCTTTTAAATAACACGTGAAATTATGCCAATTAAGGTAACATCTACAGGTCAAAATAAAACAGCACCAGCTTCTCAGTTATCCCCTCCAGGAAAAAAAAGGATAATATTTGCAACTAAGACTTTCAGTAGTATCTCCCTAAAACAGTTGCATTCTAAATAAGTGCTATTATTTTTCAGTCATGCAACACTATTGTATTACTTCCACTCTTGAAATCAAGCCAAACATTTAAGCACATCATACGGTTTTATCAGCCATTCAAAAAACCCATTTTTTTTCTATTAGGCCTGTCTTAATTGAAAGACTGCTGAGATTCTCAGCTTGATCTTCTAATGAATTGGTTATGAGTGGAGTTCGCTGTGGTTTTGAAGATCAATTTTAGTTTAAATTAAATCACCATCATATTTTCAGGATAATCCTTAATTACTGAATGAAGGAACTAAAGATAAGGATGAACAGGATTTGTGAGGAGATGATATTTCATCACATAGTGCTCAGTGATTGTTTCAGGGTTTTTTTGCATCTACAGGATATCACAATTTGGTAATGCCATGATGATAAATCATTTGGAGACTCATGGCTGCATTTCTATATAATATCAGGCAAAGTTTGCACAGGCTTTATCCCTCATTCTTCTCACCTCACTTTACGCGCTTACATTGGAAGATACGATATTCCAAACACCCTTTTATGGTGAATCGGACAACCTGCACTTCAAAGTCTTTTAGAGACTCCTGCATTTTTCCACTTCATAGACTCCCAGGTGTTACATCCCATTTTGAGCATAGAAAATGGATGTCAAATTAAAGGAATCTGTAATTTTCCTGATTTTTCTATTAATTTCCTTATTAAATGAACGCTAAGGAGGCCTCACACTTCTATAAACATTCCATTAGAAAAAAACTTTCTAGAATTCCATTTGTATTGCAATGATGCAGATTCCTAAAGTGACTCTACCTGTTCTTTGTCAGCTACCATAGCTGACATCTTTCCTTCACATTTACTTCTGACTGGCATTTCCATGGCACACATAAGTAATCATCTGCTTGGGAAAGCAGTATTAAGAATTACTTAGTGTTATTCACTTAATATACCTTTATATGACCTAAAATTTGGCAATTAGAAGTCAAAATAGCATTATAGACAACTAGCTGGCTTCCCCTGATCCACTAACACACCATCTGTAAAGGTGACCATGGTATTTTGACCTTTTATCCACTAGCACACTAACCCCAATCAGGATTCCTGGGAAGTCTGGCTTGAGAATATGTGTTGGCTGTGAGCAGAAATATCCCAAATGCTTTGGAGAGGGAGCTACATTCACAAGTCTGAAGACATAATCACCTCTTAAACCTAGAAATACTGCCCCTCTGTACTCTGCTGCTCTGGACAATTTCTCCATAAGTTAACTGGCTAAGTCCCCAGCAAGTAGTTGTCTCAACACAGTGTGGGAATCTCTGAACTAAATCATGTCTGTGATATTAATTCTTCAGAAAAAAATAAGTACTTTGCACTACTCTGCAAAGTAAAGTGCTGAAGGGTTGCATCAAACACAAGTGATTTTTGACAAGTTGAACTCTGCTGGAGACATTTCCAAAGCCTCATAAGGACCACCAATAACCCCTTCCCATTAATGGACTATAAGGCATCCAGACCCCATGTTAGCTTTGAAAATTTTAGAGTTGATGAGGGATATTTGTTCAAATTTCCATTTCATGTTTGGAGGGTCTATTCTGCTACAGTTGAGTAAAACCAGGTTTCATGTTCACTTCAGCAGGATTAGTCTCCTTCATGAGAGGGGACTAACCAGGATTCATGTCTTCCTATTGTTCTCTGTTCAAACTTTATCAAAGAGTGTAACCCCAGAGTGCCGACACCTGATGTATTCAAAACTGGGAGATATACTGTGCTGCTCTGCCCTCGTCACATCCTGCTGAGAACCACCAGGTTAATCCAGGCTAAGTGAGACTCTGATGTTTAGAGCAGGTCTGGTTTACAGCAGAATATTCATCTCTAAAAGGAGATGGGAAGAAGTGTCCAGAAGCATTATTTATAAACGAAGATAAGTGCTGGCTAACTTTCCTGCCTTGTGCTTATATCATCTAATTACTTTGGCACAGCGTTTCACTCTTTCATGTTCCAAGTCTGGTTTGTGCTCTAGCAATTCACATCATTCTCCTTCCTATCTCTTAAATTTTCTTTCCCCTCCCTTTAGATATACTATTACCAGTCCTAAGTAAACTGATCTTCAGGGGTTTATATGCGATCAGTGTAACATAATTTCTGCTCCCAGTTTCCAACCAACACTAATTATTTTTTTGGCTGCAAGACATTACACTGTGATGGGCACACTTTCAATGTGATCTCCCAGACCCCCATGTCAACCTCAAAGCACCCCAAACCCCGTGAGAGCCATAAATCTCAATAGCTGTGTTCTATATTTTGGGGAGAGGGAAGTCTAGAACTATGAAAGTCTTTAAACAACAATGAAAACTAAGTGAGGCGAATAAGGCCTGAGATACAAAACCTATCTGGCGTTGTCTAAGTGTTCTCTTTTACAGCACATTAAGCTAAATGTTCAAACTGCAACATGGTTTATGCTATTAAAAAGGTATGTATGTGACACAACTCTTTCAGTCTCAACATCTTCAAGTCCCTGAAGCCAAACAGGATTTTTAAACGCTTCATCTCTTTGATCTTCCTAACACTAACAAACAATCCTTTTAATCCCACTACCTATATCTACTTCTTTTTGGGTTAGCTCTGAATTTTAAGAACCTCATAAAGTTTCATGAATGTATCTTATGTAAAGGACATTTCTTAATCCCAAATTGAGATAATGAGATATAATTCCTCACTCAGATTTTCTAATTATAGAGTATTAGAAAATGACAAATCACTCTCTTCAAGAATAAAAAAAATTAGCAGGTAGCTGGCAGAATGGATGATGTTTAATTATAAATATTTGCATTCCACTGTTATTAACATGATTTAGGAAGAAGATTTAAAATGTAATGTAAATCTTTTTTTTGCATCCATTTTTAAACAAATCTTTAGTTCTTCTATACACAAATGTGTATCAGGCTATAGCATTAATTTGTAGAAACTAGTTCAGTATCAGGGGAACCTTTGATCTGCACAATTATCAATTACATAATTAAAATCAGAAGAGCGAAGATGCTTTGAAGATTTATTAGTAACCTAATTTATTCTCAGTTATTAATTTTCATTGCCTAAAATTGAAAAACATGAAACAACAAAGCGTGCATGCTGGCTCAGTAGTGGTCTTTGAATTAACAAGTCTCCTATGAGTTCTAGGAAAGATATTTTGGGTTATCTAATAATATACTACATGTATTCCTAAGAAAATATCAGCAGTCTATGAGGAGTAGATTTGTAATTAGTATTGTAGCAAATATTTATATTTATAGTTTTATGAAAAAAAAAACAGGTAAGTTTTGAAGATTTTAATTACATTTTCCTCTTTCAGTTAAATTTACTCTAAAAATGCTTTCTCCCTGAAGTAAGAACAGGGTGGATGTTATCATTCCAGCGCAGCCTGTTTTCTTCACTACTGTCTATTGCATTGTGGGGAATTAAACATAAAACATCAGGCAAATCGTATCATCTTGTGATCACACACATTAGCCTGCTGCTTAAAATGAAATCATGGCACCTCAACCCTTCTTACATGGATTAAAGAATTTTGAACTTGTGCAGTCTATTTGTACTTACCAAAGATGTTACACAGAGACGTTGTACTCTCGTGAGCAAAGGTAAACCACGTGCCACGTAATTTTCTTCCAGTTAGGTGAAGTGATTACTGTAGAATTACTCCTTCTGTGAAGCTGAGTAATATTAACTATCCAAGTGGTTACTTGGAAGCTTAAAAATCTGAAGAAATCTCTGGACTAGCTGACACAGTGGAATCACCAGAAAAATTAATATACACGTGGAAAAAAAATATTGTTTATGGACCACTTGAAACAGCTACAAGCCAAAACAAAACAAGGTTTAGCCTACTTTACACACTCAGATACATGAAAGACACATTGGGTATGAATATTACCCAAAAAACCCACGGGGTTTTGAGGGTAAAGAAATTTTTTAAAAACATAGTGTCCAAGTCAAAGCAATGCAGATGGATGCTGCATCTGCAGACTATAAAAGTTAGGAGGAAGTAAAACATTTTCAGTTCAGAAGTAATGTTCTGGATTTAGAAGAAACCAACTCGTTTGAGGGAGTTTGAGGGAAAAAAAAGGAAGGAAGCATTTCCAAGCATTTCAGCAGCAAGTCCCCAGCCTGATACCAACAGACTGATTTGCATAATTTAAATATCATAGAAAAGTACAAGAAACAAAGCTATGGCATCATAACAGCCATATAAATCCACCATCTTAAGAGAGAATTAAGAGAGTTTTGTCATTCAAGATCTGTTTGTGAACCTGACTTTGAAGGTTCATGTCAAGTATTCTGCTCGTTCGTGTCATGTACTCCAACAGGGTCATGTCTTTGTAACTATTATGTACAAAGAAAACAAGAAAAAAGTAATGAAGTTCAGAGAACGGGCCTTCTGCCTGCCAGCCCATGGTCCTTGTGTAGTTCTCCTACAGGTATATAATTTTTCTCTCTGTATAAAGGGTGAGTAACTGAAGATGAAATCCCAAAAATTACTCTGCTCAGTCATATACATCTACAGCGATTTGTTCTAGGAACCAGGCTTTCCAACGCCACCTCATATATGTGATAATTTTAGCATTTCCTGGTTTCAATTAGGAGAGAAATCACAAAAACATAGCTTTTTAAATGTATTTTCCCATGTCTTTCTATTGCCATTTTACCTTAGAAGTAAACCAGCAGAGAAACAGAGCACAGCAGGATAATGAGCATATGGACCATAAACAAGGGTGAGTTACTTCTTCCATTCCAATGAGTATTTATGTAAATGTTACTTTAATCAGACATGATCAACAAAGGTTTTTTTAAGCTAAATGCAAAAACCGAGCCCAGTGACCTGTTATCATAAACGTGAAATAGCATCAGCTCTCTCAGGATCTCTTTTTAAAGTCACGGAGCTGAGTAAAATCAGAGCTGCAATTTCTACTTAAAGCTAGAAAGTAGAACGGCACAATCTCTGGCAATCATGGGACAAAAACAACCCACATTATGAAATGTTAATTAAATGTTTTTTACCACAATATGGCTCACTTATTGTTCAGAGGGGTCAGACATTATGCCAAGCAAGCGGCATCATGAGCTATCCCACTCCACCCTAATTTGTTCCAACAAAGCCTGCAGCATTCACCTTTTTATTTCTTAATTAACATTTTGAAAGGATACATGTGCTGCTGTGTTTCCTTGGAAAGGAGCTGCAGAAGGCCCTGGCAGCTCTTATTCCATGGCTGGCAACTGGCTTGGCCACCACTGCAGATCGGGCAAAAAGCAGAGCTTTGTCTCATATTCACGTCCTACACAGTGTATTCCCCACGCTGCTTCTGGGCAGCAACAGAGCCAGCAAGTTCTCAACAAAAGAATTTTTATGATTAATGAAATTTCACTGCTTTAGAGCTAAGTAAAATAGTTTTAATTTGGTCAAGTGTCTGCTTGAGAACTCATTATTTCTCTGTAACATATCTTTCCCATTCAGAACATAGCCTGATAATTTAAAAAAATGCTGGAAATGTACCTCAAATTTGAACATAGTTACTCTGAATTACTTTCCAAACTTTCAGAATACAAAGCAGCATTTCCAGTGATTTGTGCCATGCCGATAACTTGGAATTGTCAGGAACTGAGTTCATGGCTGCTTTGCATTCCCAAAATGACACAAAATGAATGGGTTACTAGAGAAATCATCCTTCTTAAGTACTCTTTTCCTTTCTTTTTCCAACGTTATATCAAATAACTAATCCACCAAAAGAAAAGAAAAAAAAAAATCCCAACTTTTACGGAAGAAATAAGACAGTCATACATAAAAGCTGCAATATTGCTTCACTGAAATTTTTCATACTCATTTTTCCTTTCTTCAGAAACACTGTCTGATAATCCATAACAAATTCATTCAGCCATGAAGACACGCTTGGTGCTCTGTAATGCACACTGCATGAAAACTGTGGTGCACCTTCTCCAGGTACACACCCTGTACAGACATACACACACATGCAGGGGCTGAGCAGACAGATAGTAGGTATAAAACAGGTAGTAAGCATATGACCCACCAGTGAGTTGGCAGGACACTCCCTTTTGGTGCAAAAACTGAGAAAGAAGAGAGCAGGCTGTAGTTTGTCCCACACACTGCCCATAAAAGGCAGAGGAAAACAACACGTTTCAGCCAAAACCAACACACATGTTGCTCCTCTCCTCTGCCTCCCATGTCCTCTGGGGCAGAGAGGTTCAGAAGAGCATCCCACAAGTCAGAGCTGTCAAAACCACCAGTGAAGCTGCACACGAGTCCCACCCTAGCCATAAATACATGGTAAGGATCTGTGCAGAGAGCATTTTTCTTCACATGACTGAGTATGGGTTCCTTGCAGGACCAGGGAGAAAACTGCACTATCTGACACCCACTTACACAGAAGCTCAGCAGAGAGAGAAGAGCTCCGAGTAGTAGGAAAAAATGGGAGTAACAGTTTCCTGAGGACCACTAAGGCAACACACTATTAAATGTACCGTCTGACATTGTTCTATTCTTCCACTCTTGCAGCTACCACATGTGATGGACAAAATCCAAGTTAAACACTCTCACCAGAGCATGCTCCAAGACAGACGACTGGGTCTCGCCAAAACAATGCAGTCCTATTCTCTATTTATTTTTGTAGTTCAAAGACCTGGCAGTAGCCCATTTGATGCCTGCCATAAAGGACCAGCGCACCCATGATTACTGCCATGAGATTTCCAAGCCCACAGATGGCATGTATTCCAGCCTATGCCAGTCACCAAGATAGACTATGTACAAATAGCAGTGGGATTCTCTGAAAGAAAGAAAAAAGCCAGCTCCCATTTCCACTTCGAACCCACCCATGATAGGCTGCCAACTTGAGGACCTTGCTTTAATCACAGCAACCACATGAAAGAGTTTATTCTGTTTATCTTGGTTCATTTAGGAAACCAGTGATAAGTCTGCCATGAAAAAATTCCATCTTCTGGAAGCTGGCATACTTGTCCCAAGATACAGGCTTTGATTCCATTTTAAGTGTGGTTATTTACAGTCACATCACAGAGCGCACGAGTTTTTTCATTCTACCAGATGACTTCTTTTCCCCAATAAGCGATCTTGTGAATGTTTCAAAATCCCTCTCGAGTACAATGGTATCTCAGAGTGGAAGTGGTGGGAGAAGGGCAGCAGATCCTCCTAAAGCCTCCAGTGTGCAGGCTGCATCCTCGATGTGTCCAGCCAGTCAGGAGGCAAGGGGTGCTGGAAGAAGAGCTGTGGCCCACACATGGGAGGGGGTGAGACATGCAATGAGACCAACCTTTCTTTCTTGCCCTGGAGTTTCTAAAGCAAACAGGACAAATGCAGTCTCAAATAAAGTATGCGACTGGAGTATTACCTTGCCATGCAATAGCAATAACAGGAAAAAAACAACTGACATGCAGACTAATTGCAGACAAAGTCAAATAGACCTCTTCTGCATGAGCTAGATGCGTGTTTCTTGGCTGTGGAGTATTTTGGATAATCACACAGGTCCTCCATAAAACAGAAGTGTATATAGTCCAACATTAACATCTATGGAGTCCGGGCCGGCCCAGTGCTGTTGGTGCTGTAGCCAGGTGCCACTGCATTAGTTTTCTGGCTACACCCGGTACCTCATAGGGTTTAAGGGTCAATGAACATGATTCTCTGTTAATGAGAAGGATTAGAAGGTGTAGAATAACCAACAGGTTCTTTTGAACCCAGTGATGGAAGGCAGCGGCTGTGGGGATAGGAGTACACCCTGGAGACTATCTAGGCACAGGTTGCTACAGGACTCCAGCACAGATGGTAGCAGTCTTCTGTAACCCACTGAAAGACATTTATGGGCATATTGTATTCCTGGAAGCTACAAGAAGCCTCACCTTCTGGCAAAGACATAAATGCGAATGGACAGGAAAAATCTTCTCATATTTGCAGAAAGGTGCATAATTTTCACATTCTGAAGGATCATTATCTTCAGCACAACCATTTTTCCTCTTGAAATGTAGGTTATATTCCTGCATTTACTTCTGACTTCTCAGCCCTTGGCACCTATAATTCAATTTTCCCATTTAAAAAATTGCTGAGGTCTCTCTGCTGATATCTCAGCAAACACAATATTTCATTTCTAACTGTAGCCTGTTTAGTCTGGATTTGTTCACGTTCACAAGCAGTAGATTTGAAATACGGTCTTGCAGAATAATCAGTAACAAACACACAACAGTGACAGGCAATAATTTCATAGTTTTCACAGGAGATAACATATGATATTTTGCAAAACTATGCTGTATTGCGTGATTGTGCCAATTTACCTCTCACAGTACGATAGAGTTATTCCTATTGCAAGATACTAGGAGATGTTACCATAAATCTTGCAGTATCTTGCAAATGTGCAATTACTCTTCACAAGTGCCCAGATGGGGATTATATCTCATTATATCAAATGCTATGCAAAAAACAAATGTCTGGCTGTAATTAATGGGATTGGAAACTTCAAGAAGAACAGATCTGATGATGAAAAAAAAACACAAGCGCTCAGAGTTTCGGCTTGAATAACAACTCAAATGACTGGATGTTTATGTTAACCTTGTCCAAAGTACGTAATCATCCTGAGAATGCAAAACTGGACCGAATCACAGGAGTGACCTTCCCTGTAAGCTTTCCACTAAGTCCTTTATCTGTGTGTCTATGTGTTAGAAGTTTGTCCAAAAATTTTCCTTTCTAGTGCTACAGTAGCATTTAGATTTCTGATTTTTTTTCTTTTTAAGAAACAGAAATAACAGATCCCTGAATGAAAACAAAGCAAAACAGTTTTATACAGCATTAAGGTTAGAAAAAGGTCAATTTTGGTGAAAGCTCAAATGAGTTCCTAATTTTACATGTGAACCGATTCGCTCCAACACCTAGACCTGTGGTTTGCTCACACAGGTGTAACACGGTGTTGTCAAATTCCCAATTACAATCCCTAACCAAATTTTCCAGCTCAAAACATTCTCATTCCCCCTGCCTGGAACTGCAAAACGTGTCACTGTTCCCTTCATGTAACATCTGCAAACAGAAATCATCCCTGAATTGTCCTGCTCAAGAACTGCTCATGGCCAATCCTCACACTTTGCAGGATTTCAATTTCATTTATTCCCCCAGTAACAGATTTCCCCAAAGAAACATCTTTGGGTGATCTCACGTGCAAGTCAGAGGCAGTCAGTTACTCTGGGTCACAGCCTTGGGATTTTCCCTGAAGTTTTCTGTAACATTATTAGCTGACCTGGCTCCACTGAGCATGTATTCAGATATGCTTCGAATAAATTTGACTTTTAATATTAGTCATGAACAGATCTTCCTATTTTGCACATTTTTTTTCCCTTAGTGCCAACTTACTTAAAGAAAACTGCATCTGAATAAAGTTATTCTCATTGTCTAATAAACATTTTGATTAAACACATCAAGTGTGGATCCATCTCTAAAATATTTTTAAATGTTTTGAGATGTGAATTTTCAGTTTTCTCTAAAAATAACATATTACATCTATTCCAAAGAAAGTATGGGACAAGTCAGATTAGATTTTTAAGTTGTGAAGTGAAAACAGCTGAAATTTTTCATTCATGAAAAATGATCTTTCTGAAAAGAAGGATTCACGTTTATGGTTCTACGAAGCAAAACTGAAAGCAATTCCTTTTTCTTGCTATTGTGAAAGGATTCAAAAAGCAAAGGTGGGCGAGTTTCACTTGCCTGCCTTTGATTTCACCCCATCAGTGTCATTTGTCAGTCAATTTGTCAGAACCAATGACAGGATTGCACACTTGTTAACTGAGCTCCTTTTACTGATTCCTTGCAACTCTTACTACTGTGTAAACCATAAAGCACAAAAGTCCGCGTTCATTTTTAGTCCAGTTTGCAGAACAAGTAACCAGGAAAACCATCACACTGCTTCTCTTTCCCTCCAGCTCCCAAAACCTTTCTTGACTATGTTTAATGACCCTAACTCTGCAAAACCACAGTGCAAATGGATGCTGCTTCTTAATGGTATCCTTAAACAGACTGCCATAAACCATGATGAACAAGGGGAGCTGTAACGGCTGTTTTCAGATGGATGGCACCAGTTTCAGAGAAAACTCATTTTTTAAGAAAGGCTGTTGGCTCACCCGTTGTTGTATACAGCTACATCAATTTACCTCAGCTTCCTCTACAACAAAAAAAAAAAAGGAGTAAGTGATGTCCAGCATCATGCCTGGCCTTTCTGTTAGATGGAGAGGAAAGGTCCTGCTGCTTCCACGGACAAGCAGCTCTTACTTGGTAAAGGACTTGGCTGATTGTGAGAAACTCCAACCCACACGTTTATTCTCCTGGTTTACTAGTTTGCTCTTCTGACTGCTCCTTGCAGTTTCTTCCATCCCGTCTGTGCATAATCAGCTTTTCTCTCAGCACTTCGAATGTGAACCTCAGGTTTTCCTCTTGCTAGAATTCCTGCTTATTTAGTCCCACTCACTGTAATTTTGTACTTTTTATATCTGTCTGATACTACGCTCTCGCTAGAGAACCGGTGTGTTTGCAGTAATTGGCTTTAATGGTTGCCCTTGAAGGACCACTGCTGTTTTATGTTTGGGAATACCAACCCTGACAAGATATGTCAACACTTAATTTGTACTGGAACCATTTAGTAGGTGAATTAACTTTGATCACCGTAACACTTAAATGAAGCCAAAAAAACAACCTAACAAAAATCATATACAGTGTGAATAAAGATGCTGAAATATCTCTGCATTCTTGAACTCTCTCAGTCTCTTTTTCTGACCTGCGCAACTCCAAACAGGATAGAAGGCATTTTGTGCTATTTATTTGCAGCTTGTTCTGGAGAATCTCCCTGCAGCTGGGAGAATATGACAGTGCACTTTTATGACAAAATACACAACACTGAAACACTGCTCCGAGTTCTTTATGGGTAGGGAGTTAGTGATACAGAGCTCTGACTACAGATTAACTAAGAAAGTATTACCTGAATCTAATGCTATGCTCTTGCTTTCACTAAAATAGGATAATGCAAACCAGAATAAAACTATGGCTGTATATCCACAAAATATATTTTTCTCCACCAGAAACTAGAATATTTTAATGTGTTGATTTTTACATCCTGCTACCAGCCTTTAATAAAATCAGCCTGGAGTTTGGAAGGTTCGGCTATTTAAAATGCTCTATTGTCCTGATTGCAAAGTTGACCATTTCTCCCTCTCTCCTGCCCTTAACAATATTCCAACAGAAAGGAAAGAACCAAACTGTGCTTGTGACATTCTTACATAATTTTCATCCTAATAAATTTGTGGGTTTATATGTTCTACTAACTTTTCTAACAAAGCCAGAAGAATATATTTCTAGGGGTCAACTGAGGCTTCTCATCCAGAAAATACCAGAGAGAAGAACTGGTTAGAAACAGTAATTATAGAATCATAGACTGGTTTGCTTAGAAGGGACCTTCAAAGGTCATCTAGTCACCCCCTGCCATGAGCAGGGACATCTTCAGCTAGATCAGGTTGCTCAGAGCCCCATCCAACTTGACCTTGAGTGTTTCCAGGGATGGGGCATCTACTCCCTGCCTAAAAATAAGCCAAAATCCACCAACACCCAAGAACACATTTTCCCCCAACTTAAAAAAAAAAAAAAAAAAGGGCCTACTAAGAAATTAATTCCACATCTGTATTCCCAGAAACCCCTAAAAATATTTATTTTTTCATAGAAATTAGAAACAAACAGAAAGTTCTGGCCTCCTGAACGTGTGCCAGGAAAGCTCCTGTCATCTGCCAGAAAGTGAACTTACAGCAGGGAAAAAGGTGGCTTCAATAAGCCCAAGAAGGGAGCAATAAAAACAACAAAATTATTATAAACAGCTTGGTAGGTAGTAATTGCAGCCATAAAACCATTGCTATTTACTCACTTGTTCTTTTATAGCTATCATGGCAAAAAAAAGTAGGAAAATGTTGATGAGATGATTTTGAGAAGCTTTAATAGTTGGAGAAGCTCATCGCATTCAAAAGAGCTGTTAAGAAGGAAAGCACGAAAAAGTTCACCAGGAAATTTGATTAATGGGATGTGTGCTCTGGTTTTTGAGGAAACCTGATAAAAACAACTTTATGTGCTATGTGTGTGGAGGGGGAAATGTAATTTTTTCAGGGTGATGAATTTAGAGATACTTCTTGAATGAATAAAACCAGCAGTAACTATGGGAGAGTTACATAATTGAACTCAGTATCTGCATTAACACTTCATTGTTAACCTTATAATTACTTTGCTATAAGTAGCTTCCTTGAGTCAGAGTAGAGAGGGTATCTTAACATTTATAATGGAAAGATAGCCATAAATTTTGTTTCATCCTGTGTTATGGAAACAATAAGACTGAAGATCAGAACTATAAATGCAAGGTCTGAAATCTAAACAAGTGCCCAAGGACTTCAAGGCTTCTACTTGGCATTTCCCCTTTGCTTGCCATAGCTGAGAAACAGACTTGAAAGGAAAGAACACAGTTTGTTGTTTCAAAAAGCCATTTTAAAGGACTTCTCCTGTGGTTTTTGCCCAGAGGTGTCGGGAAAAAGAAGGATTAACATTTTCCAAAGGAGGCAAAAGTAATATGTGCAAATCATATACATTCATAATGCATGTGGTTGAAAAAGCAATTGAAGTTTCGAGGTTTAAAAAAAAAAAAAAAAATTAAAAAAATGTCTACCTATCTGATTTGATACAAATAACCCATACATTCTTCTTGTTGTAATGTCACTTCAGAGTTCAGTGCCACAATAGAGAATTAGTAACAACCATATCCACAGCCAGGAGCTTTCTGTACCATAGTAGGAGATGGGGTTGTGCTTGAATTCCTTGCCAGTGGGAGTAAAGATGAAGAGAAGATCAAGGAATATGGTGCCTTCAACTATTTTTCCTATATTTTTGCTCATCACCAGCTAGATATTGACAGGAGAAACTATTCCTAATTAGTTTAACCGTGAATTAGTCTAGAAACCAAAGCAGTGACATTAATATCCAATAACTAGGTCACATTACCCATAATTACTATAGAGACTATGGAGCTCCTTGTGGAAAACAACTTCCTATAGTATCACAGGACATCAATAAAATCTGGGATATATCCATTTCAATAATGGATTCAGTCAAGCAGAAAACAAACCAACACAGTCCAACCACTAATCCTGTAACTCTAAAATTCCCACAGGATGTCAGATATCTGTTTCAGTCAAACCAGTAGGGAGAAAAAGTCCAGGTAGTCGTCTCATAGAACATGTGAAGAAAAGAGAATTTCATTCAGAAATTAAAGACTAGATCATTTCACCTGCAGAGCAGTGCTCGGTGCAGCAGGTAGGCAAGAATGATATCGGGGACACTCTCTCGGTTCTAATGATCCTTCAGGTAAGAGCGGATTTGCTCTGTGTGCCTCATGCCCATTTGTTGGGCACGTCTTCCAACATTGTTCCTAAACCTGGTACAGGGAGCCTTGGTCATTAGCAGTGGAGCTCTCACTGGCGATGAATTCTGCGTGCGGGCTAAGCAAACTTAAGAAAATCCAGATCATGGGATACCTTATTATTTCAAAGGTCTTCCAGCAGTTTTCAGTCAATCACAGGACTTTTCTATGCCATGAAAGTACCATCTTGCTGAGAGTGTCTGATGATGCAAAATCTTGGCAGATCAAGAGCAGCAAGAATCTATCAGAAGGGACATACTCATACCTCCTAAGGAAAACTCAAGACTAAGTCTACGCCTAATCTGTCTAATCTGCACATAAAGGGTATTAAGGTCCTGAATGTACAAATTTCCAACACACTTCAAGCCTACACTGCCACCTTAACCACTGTTCTACTTTGTGTGGAGGCAATATATGAAGTATGAAGAAAGCTCACATTGGTTTGTTCTCCAGTTGTAGTCATAAGGGGACAAGATGATGTTATAAGAAAGGACACAGGGTAACAGCTTTAATTTGAAGGGGTTTAGATTGGATATTAGAAAGAAATTCTTTACTGTGAAAGTGGTGAGGCGCTGGAACAGGTTTCACAGAGAAAATGTGGATGCTCCAATCCTGGAAGCGTTCAAGGTCAGGTCAGATGGGGCTTTGGGCAACCTGCTCCAGCGGAAGGCGCCTCTGCCCATGGCTGGTGGGTTGGAACAAGGTGATCTGTAAGATCCCTTCCAACACAAATTCTTTAATGATTCTGTGGTAAGTACCAGAGTCCCACAGTTCAGACACGCTAAGGATGACTTACTTGTAATGAAAGTATGGACAGATATAGGTTAATCTAAGAAGTTGACACAGGAATATCATAAGCACATCAGATACCATATCTTTAAGTTCGAGTTAAGTATATAATAAACTACAGCAAAAGAGATATTTTTTTTTCAGTTTATCAATGCTATATCAATTTTCTCACATGAAGAGAAACAAACAAAATAAGAAAAATGTCCAAAGCCAGCCATCCGTAAGACAACATAGCATCCTCAACTTTCACTGATTTACACAGTAGATAAGGCATCAACTCTCTCAGTGCAAATTATTTGCTTTTTTACACTAAATTCAGATGCTATTCAACTTTGAGAAAGCTCTTTCCCTTTTTAGGTATGTTACCTCAGTCTTCAAAAAGAATTGTAACAAACAAAACAAAGAAAAAAGGCATAACTGAAATTTTTCACCTTTAATTCTTCTCAAGGCCCAGACTAGGCATGTTAAAATGCCTTTCTGTATGTGATCAGACATTGGCATGCCTGCTCGGTACTTCTGGGAGATTATGTGGTTATGCACTAGACAAATGTCAAGGTCCTTAAATTTTAACTGAGGTACATTCCCTGTGGTTTCATTGCAGAGGTCAAGATTTTAATTCCCAGGGGCAATTGTATTTTTAGGGCGGGATTATGTATTTACAAGGTTTTCCACTGTGGGTTACTTTTTCTTGTAAGAACAATTGTTAAGAACTCTAATAATGTATAATTTATTAAAAATAACTTTTTGCTTCAGTCATCTTTGAAAATATATTCTGGTTTGCAACCATACCTTGTCTTCATAAAGTGACTGGGAGTCAGAACGACATGCATCAAGAGCCTTTAAGAATAAAAATAAAGCTATTTTCAAAACTGCTTCCCTCATAGTAAAACACAGTTTGAGAGAAGTGTAGTGTTCAATTTGCATGGTAAAAATGCAGGAACCAATTGGAAAGCAGTTGCTGCCAGGAACATTTGGTGTCAATTACAGAAGGGCTGGGGAAAAAAAAAGTAAATGTATAGATACATATATAATTTTTTTAGAGAATGTTTTTCTTGAGGTTTCCAGAAGTGAGGATTTCCTGCATTTTCTGTTCTGTCAAAAGGTAGTTTGTCCCAGTAAAATGTCAAGATGTCTTTATCTAAGTAATTGCCCCACTTGCATTCTCAGTAGACCAGAAAGTTGTACTATTTTCATGAGTAATAATGAGAATACTAGAATGTGATTATTAAATGCAGACATCTGAGGGGCAGAAATTGTAAAAATGGAGGACAATTTTCCACTTATTTAAATGGCTACCACTATTATTCCTGGAACTTTCCCCTGACTGCTGCTATTGGTGGCCACATACCTCAGAGACCAGGTCTGTCTTTATGCCATGAGTAACTTACCCCAAGAGTTTCCCACTCATTTCCCACTGATTTCATTCCCTACCCTTCCAATATAGTTATGGGACAGAATCAGACCCTTATGATGTAAGAAAAAAGCTCTCACAGTGGATATATGCAAGTGCTGCACTTTTCTTAAAAGCCCTTTTCAAGAAAATAATAAAATATCCATGGACCCTAGTTTTCACTT
Source organism: Oxyruncus cristatus (assembly GCA_013399855.1). Taxonomy (NCBI): domain Eukaryota; kingdom Metazoa; phylum Chordata; class Aves; order Passeriformes; family Cotingidae; genus Oxyruncus; species Oxyruncus cristatus. Next base: position 376,434 of record VXAY01006252.1, read on the forward strand.
TATAAAGAAAACTAGTGCTTTCTGGGTTGAAAAAATGACCTCCAATGAATAATAATGTCCTTACTTGTGGCTTCAGAACTTAACCCCCTTAGGTTTTCACCATTTAAATCCAATAGTGCGATTCCTTTCTCCATAACCTAAAGCTCCAGCCCACATCAGTTCTATTATGTACCTTTAAAATGTCATTTTAGACTAAAAATGTGCTAAATGAACTTTAGTTTCGTTCTCCCAGTAATAAAAAGAAAACTATGTATAGACCTCCATAGACAAAGCAGAGTACAGAAATTGTGTCATGATGGGAAAGAAAACCAGTTCACAGACTGGTGGTGAAGCAGGGCGAGACAATCAAGCTACTTTTGATTTCTCTAAAGAAAACATGGATTTCCCCTTTCATTCTTTGTGTCCCTAGCACATGGACGCTCTACTGCTGCGTGTGCAGCCAAAATGACTTCTGAGCATCCTGGGTCACCTGCTGTACAGCTGGAAAGGCACATCCCAGAGAGAACTGGAGGATGATAAGGTATCACTGGGAGTTATTAGGTCTGCACAGGAGTCCCTGCAAGTGACGAAGGTCTGTGACCTGGCACGAGGAAACTCTAAGTAGACAACTTCTTGTCGGGGGAAAAAAAAAAAAATTACAGAAAAAAGCAGCTTTCTTGAGCTGGCATCGTCTCTTGAGTAAGTTTTGCAACCTTGTATCTCATCAGAGCCATAAAAGGAGGCCCAGTACGTGATCTCATTTCCACCACATCTGGAATGATTCCACTGGAGTCACTAAAATCCCTCTCGTGCCGCCAGAAGAAAAGGCTGCAATTACTTCGAAAACTGTTAGCCAGCAGGAAGGGTGGTAGGAATCCCCCTGTTCCAGGGGCACATTTGGCTACAACACGCAAACCCACGTCCCACACCTTAGACTTTTAGGTACCTGAGCAGGGCACCAGCTTTTGGAGTTGCTATAGATCCCTATTTCACTCCACTGAAACTCAGACAATTTAATTTTCAGATGCCTCATCAGCACATCGCAAAGTGCAAAGTCACTGAAGTTTTTAGCTCCTGCTTCTGGTCATAAACTGTTCAATATTGATGCAAAACTTTATTACACATGAAAAAGCTACTGAAAGTAACTGAAAATTTTTCCCTCCCTCTCAGGCAATACATTTGGGTCCCATAGCAATGAGGGTAACTTGCATTTATAAGTGCAGTGCAACAAATATTACTGCATATACTGCATATATTCTTTTAAAAGTCCCTAAAATTTTCCTTGGAAGAAAACAATATTGTCTGTAATTCTGTGTTAGCCCTGATTATGAGGCTTTCCACTACTTTCAGAAGTAATTGCTCCATTTATTTGGGAGGATCTGCTGGGATAAAATCTCTCACAGTAAAATTAGCATTAAAATTAAAACAGAACCCCAGTTTGATGCCCTACTGGCACAAATCAAACACAACCAGTACAACTCATCATTCAGCCATCTCAAACTAAAGGCCACCATTTATTCACACATCTTTATTTTGTGCGCCTCTAGAAAAAGTTCACATATTTCTCTGCACCAGACACATTTCTTGGTCTAATTAACACTCCTTTCATTTTTTTCTTTTCTATTCAGTATTTTATCAGAAAATGTGGCAAAAACATATTCTTGACTTTAATGTCTTAATTAAGTGAAAGGTGTTAATTCCATTTATAGAGAAAAATATTCAAATTTAACAGATACAGCAATTTCTCTGATTACCCATTGCCAAGGCTGTTTCTAATTTTACCTTGGTGGCACCTGAGCAATATGTTGTTAGAACTTCATCCTTTTCCCAGCATTATCAGGGAAGAGTTGGTATAGTCTCATTTTATTTATTTCATTCAAAGACCTTCTCACCTTCCTTTGGTTTATTTTTTTCCCTTCTTACTCCTCCCACCCACTCCCACTCATAGAGCTTTCTACAAATTATGGTAAGCTTCACGGCTCTGTGGGTTTTAAAAAAAAACCCTCATAAAATAAAGGGTTTTATTTTTATTTTTAAACCAGAACATATGCAGGGTGCTTAAGAGCAATGTGAAAATGCTCTCATTTGACTACCCTCATTTGAGGGCAATTTTTGGCAACAGATGAAATTCATAAAGAACACAAGGAATAAATTAGCAGGTCATCAACTTCCTTGCAGCCACAGAACATAAGGAGAAAAATAATGGGGAATAGTTAGGTTAGGTAAATCAATGGAAAAGTATATATATTAAAAAAAAAAGAGAAGAGGGACACTATTTGTTTGATCCTCCTGAAACTATTAAGTCAATTTGTTTTTCTTTTGATTTTCCTCTTTTCTTCATCTCCCAGTTTCAGTTCCTCAGTGCTGAATGCCTGCCTTGGATCTCCCAGAGCCTGATCTCAGAACTGAGTATTTGCAGTTGCAAATAAAGTGCTAAAGCACAGTTTCACAGTCAGGTTTGATACAGTGCAGTCACCCAATGCATATTACCCACATGTTAGGGGAAATATTGGGAAATATCAGTCTAAGCACAGCACAGTGTGTGAAAGAGAAAATAATATGAATTTTTTACCTTGTAACAATCCTATGTCTAAACTAAGTATTTTACAAGCATTGTTATGTCAGATTACTTAGAAATGTGAGGGATTTGTCCTTCATTTGACTAGAAAGTAATTTTCCCTGCTTTCAACTATTTCACAGTCACCAAATCTATTTCTGCTGCTGCAGAAACAAAGTGAATATATTAGCAAATCAACAAGGAAAGATTTTTCTTAATAGTTAGATGAATAGAAAATGACCCATCTACAGTGCTCTCATGCCACAGTTGGCAGTTAAAAACAATTAAATAGTAGGAATATAGCAGCTTGCTGATACAATTCAAGCATTCAGAAATTCACCATATGCTTGACATATGCTAAAGGTCACAGGCAGCAAATGGCAAAACATAAGAGAGTTTCTAAATGTTACAAATTATCATCTTGCAGCTAGAAAGGCATCGAACCCAACACATAATAGATTTTAACACTAGAACAACCTGAACTATGATTATCTTCTAGTCTGATCTTCTGCGTTAAGTATTTGGACGGGTTTAACTGATAAAAGATGAATTACCCAGTTTTCCACATATCATCCACCCTCAGATAAACCAACATCCCCCTGGAAGAATAGTATGGGGATAAGCCTCAGATAATGTACGAGCTAATGCAGAAAGCATCTGGCTCCAGGCAGCAGGCAAGAGCTATGGCAGATTCCCTCCCTCTCAGCCCTTTTCACAGGACCCTTTACTCCACCCACCACTCCATCTCCCACGCACACTTCCCTTCACCCTTCACTCCTACCACTCACAGCTCGATAAATCAGCTCAGCACAGAGAGTTGTGGTGCCTGCTGAAGGCACGAGGAAGCCGGGAGGGGAGCCTGGGACAACACCAAGCTGGGACAGCAGGACACGGAAAAGGCTTGTCCTTATAGGGCAACACATGACATGGAGGAAAATCATACTAACCTTTATTTTTATGGCCTGACAGCTCACTCTCCTTGCTGGGGTCAGGTTGGAATATGGAAAGGAACTCTGGAATTAAAAAAATTCCTTGCTACTGTGCGGCACAGTAATTCCTAAGTATGTGAAATACACAGGTATGTGCGACCAAGTTTATTTATATGAGTAAATTTCTAAATATTGGAATTTCATGTGAAATGTCAAAAGTTCACATTTCCATAATAAAGTAAATCCAAAATGAGTCCTGATTTACTGTGCATTTGTGTGTAACAGTCACACTTGACCCCACCTCATCTGATTTTTTCCACAGCATTTTTAGGTTTTTCCCCCATTCTCTAATTTTATCCTTTCCATGCACACAGATTGTTCTCTTTATTAATTAAAAACTGAACAAGAGTTAATTTATACTAGTTGGATGCCTAATATGGCATTTAGACTGATCAGACCATGAGCCAAGTCAGACAGGACAGCTGCTGAGCTCCACCTTTAGGAAAGAGGTAGAGGAAAAGGCTCGGGACCCCAACTTGAAGCTTCTCCTTTACCAATATCCACCAATTTTACCTATTTGTAAGAGCAAATTTTGTAATGAGAATTTCTTACACTAAAATGTTCCTGAGATTGCCAAACTGGTCATAGACAGATGAAGACAGAAAGCCCAATAACATGCTAACATAAACTTTTGTTTCCCTGAGCTCTCAGTTTATGTCCAATGCAAGCAACACCATCTTTCTGTTTTCTCTATTTTTTTTTTTTTTAACTTTACAACTCAAATCAGCCTTTCAGTCAGGGGAAAAAAAAAAAAAAAAAAGCATTTTGGCATGTACTTTTTTCCTTATTTTGATTTAGCTCATCTTTATTTGATGCAGCACCAAAGTCTATTCCTGAAGTTATACTACAGATGTAGGATATGACTCCATGTATGATTAAAGCTTAAAGTCCATGGAATAAGACTAATTGCATTAGAATATTTTTCTAATTTTTTTTTCTGCAGGATATACTGTGCTTTATAGAAGGAAGAGATGTAAATAGATAAGAAAAAATTAAGTCTGACTTTGGCAACAATCACTTAACTAAATTCAGGAAGAAACTTGTAAACAGTATAGTTACTGAAGATTAACTTAGCACTGCATGAGGAGAGAAATCTGGCTAGTCTTTGACATGAAGGTCACTTAATTGTGCTGGTTCCAGATCTTTAATATACTGTCAGTAATTCTATTCAGTTTATCAATTAACAGATTATTGATCAGTTACTACAGACCTGACCCTGGGCTGGTAGAACAAGGCATATTATAGTCTTTCTTGAAATTGGGTTTTACTTCATAAGCTAATGCTTTGGTGGCAATGGTTACCAAAAAAATGATGTTTTCCTCTTTCAGCCTTTGGCAGTTCCAGACAAAATATTGTGGGATACAGCAGTGCACCCAGTTTTGTATTGTTTTGACAAAGGAAAGACCTGACCATTTAAAATCCTTAGAGTTCCAAGGCTTCCCTAGGATGCAAATGCTTATATCTTACTTTAGGATATAGCCTCTCGTAACAAAATCATAAAGTGAGAGATGGATCTGTCACTTTCAATTATCTGGTTTGGGGCAGGAGCATTTCATTACATTAAACAGGAGAGTTATAGAAAAACTTCCAATTCAGATTTGGTTTGGGAGTTTTTTTCCAGGAAAAAAAAAAAAAAAAGAAAAAGGAAAAAAAAAGCTATTTTAGCAATTTTGAAAGGGAATCTTCTGAGCTTAAAGGGAACGCATTTATTTTCCCATATCTTACTTTTCAGTAATGGGATAGAAGGAAGAAAAAAAAAAAAAAAACCAACAAAAAAGGAAACATTCAATTTTTTCCCCAAAACTTAAAAAAAAAATTAAGAATTTTGGATAACTGTAACTTTGTATTATTTCAAGTACATTTCTTAAGCAATATTTTTATCCTTGCATCCAAACTGCACATGAGCTAATATCTAAAATAAACTTCTAGAATTCTAAATGAAGGATTTTCAAAAGACATTACTCATCTGCAGTTCAATCGTCTTCAATCATAGCTTAAGAGTAAGAGATAACAATGAAGGATGCAAAAGGGTATCTCTAAATACTCCCACTGATGATTTGCCACTCACTGAGAGAAAGAAAGCTTATAGCTGGGATGGGGAATACCTAGTATCAACTCATGGCCTATTTTTATAGCCTGTCTAAAACCAGCTGGATGCTAAACTCAGAAATAGGCTTCAGAACAAGAGGAGCATAGCCCTCCCATCCCTTAGGGGATGCCAGAAGCACCAAGATGCAGAGCTACGATCCCCATTGAATGTACTTGCTCTAAGAAACACAAGGGGACCAATAGGGAGTCCACACTTTCAAAATTGCATCAATGCACAAATCCACATTTGACAGAATTCAAACTTTTGACAGAGTTCTGGGGGCCTGAACCTTTAGGGAAAGACTCGGGTTCTGTATAAGTGAACTGAAATAGTGACACCCTTCAAACAAACACCTCCTTAGAGAGCTCCAGACTCCTTTGTGACAGCCAGCTTTTAATTAACACACGGGGGGCACTCAGCCAGTTGCTTTGGCTGGTGAATATCTGAAGTGGGCTTATAAATCCCCAGACATCTTTGCTTTCTCTTCAGCTGCTAACTGTCATTCATCTGGGAAAGAAATAAATAAGGTACTCTCTGCTATCCAGTAAGATCCAAGCTACTTTTCAGAACAGAAAACATTTCTTTCAAAGAAGCCACATGTTAGAGATACCCAGAATGTGTCAGAACTGAACCTCACATCATAGGGAAAATGCTTTTTATTTACTCTACCACTAGTGCATTTACCCAGTGCTACCTATGAAGACCAACTCTCTTACACATCTCCCCTGGGATAAATTGTTACAGGTGGCTGTCTGATATTTGTCATGAGGATTATGTTTTAGTGATTGAACTCTTTCCTACTTGATGTTGTTGCAATAATTTAACCTAATTACGATTTTAACATAACAAGCAGCAGCTAGCCAGATTCTTTAGCTGATTTTTTATCTAGTTACTTTTAAAGATCAGTGTTATATTTTTTCTATTCTAAGTAACCTCCCCTCTTTTGATTTTATTTCTCAAAAGTAAGTTAGAAGTAATTAAACATTTCCTGATGGGTTTCCAGAAAAAGGGCATCTTTTCATCATCCAAAATGAGAAGGTAAAAAATAGCTTGTTATATTTAATTGTGGTTTGAGTATCTCCCCTCCACCCCCTTTCTGATTTTTAGGTGGAGTTTTTATTGCTCCTCTTTTCTACAAATTAGAGTGTTTAAACACCACAATCAACTTCATGTATTATGGAGAGTGGCCTGGAATATTGCCAATTTGATACTTCATTACAAAAGCAAAAAGACTTGCACAAATACTTACTCTTCATGAAATCTGCAAATTAAACCCACAACAGCCTTTTAATACTAATTCCTATTTATTTTTCAATGTAAGTTGTTTAAGTTGAATACAGGCTGCATTTTACACTATCTTTCTATTTTGTTTTATTTCATCACATATATAACAAGTAATCAACCAAAGCTATGAAATGGTCAAAGACAGAATACTGAAGCTGTTAAACAGTGGGTTTTAACACTGAGACAAATCAAACTTCCTTACAAAACACACTACATTCAGTGAAGAATTGCATGGGAGATACTCCAGCAGTCAATAAACTACAATGAAATTAAAATGTACTGGAAATCTACTGCATTACTCCCATTTTGATCTCATTTTTTTGTAGTCTCTTACCTATCACATCCAGTTCTATGTATACACTAACATGGATTAGATAGGACTCTGTCTGCTCCTCACATAGTGGAATAATTAGACATTATTCAGGGTAAAAATGCAGTTATATGCAATTTATTTTTTTTGGTGTACCTTTATTTTTTTTTTCTCATGATAAAAAACAGCACAAGGCGAGATCAAATTTGCAATGGTGTTCTCCAAAGAAAATATGCTATTGCCTTAACTTTGCCCACCAAGGCAGGCTACTGTCCCACAAAGATTCTGCTAATTGACTCCCTTTTAGGCTGCCAATTACAGCATGGCTATTTCCTGAAGATAATTAATCAGGGCACAAAATCTTCATTAAACACTATAAGAGTTCTTCAAATTTGCATGGGAAAAGTCTGCCAGCTGCAAGGCTCAGGTAATTGCACTATTATCTCCTCAAAGTAGACAAAACAGAGCTTTATTTTTCAGTTAAATCCATACTAGACTTTTAAAGAAAAAGGCTGTATTCAGAGTCACCCACTCGCAGCACCCTCTCTGTAATGCTCTCACAGCAGTTCACCAAAATACCAAAACTGGAGTAGAGACTAATACTAGAAATAATACTGTGTAAATCCTTTTGTGAAGGGAAACGTTTATATAAAATCTCAGATTATTTTTCCCACTAACTAACACTCCTTATGTTGCAAACTGTTTTCATCTTCAGAATTATCAAAAGTAATTTCTTGCAAAAAAGCAGAATTACAAGTATTGCAGGCAGGTCACTCAGAATATTAGGTTTGCTTGGTTTTTTAAAATGCAAGATATTTTTTCTCCATCTTGCTTGTATTGTAAGTATCATTGCACATTCAAAGATGTTACTTCAAACTCTAACTTGTTGCCACTGATCTAAATCACTATTTGTATTTCTTTTTGAAAGCTGCTTACAAGTTTATAATCCTGGGAAATCTGCTTGACAGCAAAGATGTGATGGAGGCGACTATAAAGGATCTCTGTTTTCACAAAGCAATTAGTTACTCAACTTGGAGAAGGATTTTCTTATTCTATTTAAAAAGAAAGAAAACAGAAACCATAAGTAATCAGTACACCAGAGCCCACTGGACTAGTGCTGTTTACATAGCTGAAAAAAATTCAAATCCATAATGTATCAGTATTTCTTTTTTCTTTTACCCTGAGGTAACTCAGTTCCACTGAGGCTGGCGGAATCACCCTTGATGTGCAGAACTGTCACAACAGTGCTGCTCTAGCCCTGCATTATGCACGAGATTTATTAGCAAGACAATTTCCCTCTCGTTCTCTTCAAACACTTCACAATCATTAATTCTCTTTTCTAATCAAATAATGATCTGCAAGGAAGCCTGAAAGTGCCAGGGGTCAGATTTTTAGCCGGTATGAATGAAAGCAGGTCTGCTGAGGCATCAGGGAGCCATGTCTACACACACAACTGAAGCTGTGCCTTCTTCATGGCTCCTCTCTTCTCGACACCCTCTCCATCACTTGAATTGTGAAAGCAGTTCAACTCATTCCTTTACTTGGCACATTCCAATTATACTCCACATTTAGCTCAGTTATTACTTTGCCTTTAGACAACCTTGCCAGAGGGACATTTTGGCAGGTATTACAAAAGGCATTAGTTATCAGAAATCTGTGTGGTTCTGTTTCCTAAACAAGGTATTTATTATCTGTGAGCAGTTGATTCTCATCATTAATTCACGCCTTCACAGTTTCTTGCATTTGTTACTGTTGTCTTTCTTAACTATTATTCCAATTCTGTATTTTTATTTGGGAAGATTATTAGTCTAGTAATCTAATCTAGGTTTATTTTATTTGCATTCCATATATGTTTTCTTCTGCTGTTTAAATACAGAAGCATTCTTAGCAAAAAAAGTTTCAGGGTTTTATCTCAATGATCCCTGGCTTACCAAAGTCAGTACTGGTTGATAGCCACTTCTACAAACAATTAGTTCCCCTTTGCCCCACCACAATTATCAGAAAAAAAATAAAAATTTACCACTTTATAAATTCATCTAAAGCTCATTTTACTGCTGAGCAGCTGGTTTAGAATGTAACTCTTTTACAAAGTGAATGGTGATTTATGTTATTTAGCATTAAATAATGGGCTTATGTTACATTAAAATGCATGCATTAAAAACCTGAGTATAAAGAACTCATTTGATGCACAAGAAATCTTGGAAATTATACATAAGGTCAAGTGTGCTTGCTTCTAGACATGAAGGCTTCCAATACGAAGTGATATTTAACTTTTACAAAGCTCTCCTCTTAGTATCTCATATTTACAATAAGCATCATACTGTATTTTCAAAGAATGTAAACTTTAAACTGCAGCCACAAATATTTACCATAGATTAGATACGTAAGGAGAATGACACTTGAGTACAAATTCCTCCATTCAGATATCCAGTAATAACACAGGACATGAGCATATTCCCACAACTAATGTCAGAGTTGCTGTCACTGCTTCTTCACTGCTGTAACACAGTGGCTTCTTATTGATTTCAGATATTTGGATATAAGACAGCAGAACAACTCTCAGCTTTGCTACATTGGTACATCGGGTGACTTGCTGAACCCGAAAAGTAGAAGGATGCCCAGAAGAGTGTGAGATCTGTGCCCATGGAACAGGAGTAGAAGTGGTAATGTGGACCATGAATGTCTAAGGGGAGAGCAGGGAGAACAGACGTTCCACCAGCCGGCAGACCTGGTGGGGCACTTTGAGTGCAGTGCTCTATCACAGAAAGCACAACCTCCACCACCTCATTTCCTGAATTCCTGGGGTAGGATAACGCTCTGGAAGTAAACACACCATGCTCAGCTGACCCGTGCGCCCTGGCACCCTGGATCGGTGATTACTGGGGTTAGGGATGTTGCGCAAAGTCATCACCGCTCCCTTCTCCACAGTGATTCAGACAGTTGTGAAGGGCCATGAAAGGTTGGGGATGATCTTATCCTTCACCTACAGCCTTGGTCTCTGCTAGGCTTGTCACTAATGAAGGAAGGCCACCTGGGTGCCACGGATTAGACATAATCTCATTGGAAAAATGCACCAAGATGTTACTTCAAAAGGTCCTGCTGGCCCTACTGGTGACACACCCAAATATCCCTGACCGTGCAACACAGAAGGAATTATTGAGAGCTCATTTACCCTGACTTTTAGACTTCCCACCCCTCCTGGCACCCTTTCCCTTCCATTGATAAGCTTCAGCTGTAGTGAAATAAAAGCTTCAAGAAAAATTATACTCTTATTTCAAGTTCTATTGTCCGAGTATGAAATGTAGTAAAACAGGAAAAGGAAGACAGAAGCAGGAAAATTTACGCACTACTTTAGAAACTCTCTTATTAACAGGATTGTACATGCCAAATGACAGCCCCTTACTCCACCCCCCTTCCTTTCCAAAAGATATTTACAGCCATTTCCAAAGCTACCTTAATGGATTTTTTTATCATGTCTACAATTACAAGGCCCTCCCTAGATGGAAAATTTGATTTTGCACTTCTCCTGCTTTCATTTAGTGGAATGTCTCATTTGTATAATCCAACTGCTTCTGTTCCTTGGAAATTATCCTGTTGTTTTTTTTTTTAATTTAATATCTTTAGGTTTCAACAGAACTTAGCTGGGGCAAAAACTTGCAGCTGCCTTCGAAAGAAAGAAAAAATTAAAAAACAATATATGTGAGAATAATTGTGGTACAGAGGTGTTTGATCTTGTTCCGTGTTTCTGTTCAAGATATTGACACACAGATTGCTGTACCATGACACACACCTGCTGAGAGAAATCTTCACCCCTAGGAGCCAAAAATAACAAATAATAGACCACTCCACGGCTTTCATTATGTCTGGTCTTACACCCTGACAATTCAAATCAGACCAAAAATTAGGCCCATAGGCCACCAGAGATCCTTGGGCCCATATAAAACGTTCTAAAAATATTTATCCAGAGACAAAGAACTCATCTTGCAATTAGAGGAGTGAGGGGTTTTTTTACTTTGTTCCATTCAGTCTTGTACACATGAGAAAGTACAGAAATGAGTCTCACTGCCTCTGTATTTAAGGATGGGTTTATCTTTCTGATTACTTCTAGGTGTACACTTTTTTCGGCAAGGTTGAGGAGAAGCCAAGATGGGAAGAGGAACCTCCAATAGCTGTTCATCCCTTTTTAAAATGGTTTCTGAGTGAAAACAATGTAGTCTTTCAAAGGTGCCTGTCTCTTGCCTTTGAATAAAGAGTAAGCTTTGATACATACCTTAAATGAAATAGCCCCATTTAGGTGCATAAAAACACGTGAAATGCACCACAAACTAAAGCAATACTTTGGTTCTCTACATGTAGGGTAAGATTCATCCTTATGAAGCAAATATAGCTCTTAAAACCCATTTACACATGAACATTTCAGGCTTTTCTGGGTGATTTTCTTCTCATGCTGTAACAACACACTACACCATTACTTATACTGTGGTGTGAAAATAACTGTTTGACAGTTCCAGTAGAACTTATATGACAGGGAGGTACTTCGACATAAAGTGTACCAGCAGAACCATCACCATTCCATAAATTATTTCAGACCAATTGCAGGGCAATAGTTTCACTCCACATCTGATCCAGTGGGACGTACTTCTTTAAAAACCCAAGCAAAGCTTTTTATCTTGTATTCCAAAAATGCACTGACTGTTTTTGTAGACCAGAAAACAAAAGTACTCCCTTCAAATTCCAACCACAGTTTAGATGGGTGCAAAAGAGCAAAATGGAGTCCCATTTAAAAAAAAAAACAAAACAAACAAAAACATGTATCTTTGAAGTCTGTGAAGAATTTCCTTCTTTTTAGTGATTTCAAACACAGTGCCAGCAGTTATTTCTTACACAGCTACTTCTCTGAAGTAGTTCCAGTTCCAGTAGATGTAACTTCCTTCATATATCTCTGCCTCAAAAGTCTGACTAGGCTGTCGCCAGAAAACCTCAAAAGCCAAGGGTCCAGATCCTCATAGATGGATAAGAGGGAGTAAGACATCTTAATAGGAATTGGGTGCTTTTACAGACCTGTGTTTAAATTTTTTATCATTTACAGCAGTCACTTCTTCTGAAAATGTCAAAGAAATTTTCATTGATTTGAAAACTGTCTGTTTGTCCAGACAAAGACAAATGTCCCATCCCTGAAAGTGATCAAAGCCAGGTTGGATAGGTACCTCAGTAACCTGATCCAGTGAGTGGCATCCCTACCTTTGGCAGGGGGCTTGGAACTAAATTATCTTTAAGATCCCTTCACACCCTAATAATTCTAGAACTCTGATTCTATTTTGAATCACTTCTTATTTCACTCAATGCTCATGTTACACAAAAACCCCTGTGAAGCATGACTAAAAGAGTCTATTAAATCAGGTTTGGTGATTTGCAATGTTTTTAGCACAGGTACATCAATCAAATAAAGTTTTCAGGTTTAAATTCTTACATATGAGTGGAAGGCTAAATTTCTCAACTTTGGTGTCTGGTCGTGGTACTAAGAAGGTAGAAGACAGGTGGAATTAATTCATCTCTGGAGTTAATATTTCCTATACATAAATATGCCTACAGACAAGAGAGGAACTCTTTTGCAGTTGTACAAGAGAAAATTCTGTCCCTGCCTACCACCACCTTATATCTACCTTATATATACACTGCATTGTTTCCTATGGATGAGGTGCCATATCTAACTCACCATCATTTGGCACTGGAAGAACATGGTGGTTTTAAATTACCCCTGAAGTTTTGAAATGAATTTTGGCACCTCCAGCAAAGATAGCAATATAGAAAATACAACATCTCCTACCATCTCAAAGGAACAAGCTTCTCCAGGAGCAGCTGCAACGGAACAAACAAGTAGCACAAGCCTCTAACTCCCATCCTTTTGGAAAACCTAAAAAGACAAATCTTGTCTCCCACCCTAGTAATTTACAAATTAATTTCAGCAGAAAAAAGGACTCTGAAGGGCCTTCTCCTCTGCCTTGTATAATTTAATTTTCACTTCAGATGGAAGGACCTATGGCAAAACTCCACACTTGTTTACAGCAGTTCAGCCCCACGTTTACTCAGTTAGAACTAAATTGAGGTTTTCAGCCATAGCATTCTGTTTATTTGACTCACTTGGCTCCCCTCACAGCGCCTTTGGTGACACATCCAAACGTTTCGTGGTTGGTAGCTGTTGTCTCTTAATCTTTAGTGACAGCTCAGCTCAATCGCTGGTGTTTTCCAGGCTTGGATAGAAGACAGAAAATAAAATAACTTTTTTCCTTATTCTCATTGACAGTTTTCCTTTTTTTTTTTTTTTTTTTTTAAACCAAAGGTTCTCTTCAACAGAGTTTTTCTGCTTTTCACTTTTAATGACTGAGCTTTCAAATTCTGAATTTTAATTGATCCTCTCTGTAGCCTGAGATGTTTCTCATGATCTACACAATGCTTAGGAAAAGAGGTTTCTAGGGATGAATACTTTAAAAAAATTATTAATTTATTTTATGTCTGATGTAGTAAAATTGCTGTATAAAGAAACAAGTAACTTTTCCCCCCTTGTTTTGCCTCACGTCCTTTACTTTCCATTTTAGGAGGAAAAGACAGCTAGAAATGAGGGGGCAACACTGAAAGAGAAACATGCTGAAGATCTTTCCCAGAGGATGGTCTGCAAGGCAGACTCCCAGTAGTTTTGAACACCTCTGGTCACTTGTAGTCATACAAGCGAGAAGAAAGGAAGAATTTATCAAGCCAGCACAAGCCTCCCTGCTCCGAGTGCACAGACCGATCATTTTCTGTCTCTTGGCTAGTCTTTGTAATAAATATAGGCTTGGTGTGTAATGAAAACCAGCTGAGTGTTTCTCAAGGTACAGATGCTTTCTTTTCTTCTGATTCCAGCTAAGATTGTTCTTACTCTTCATAATCTCTCACAGCTGCCAAAAATCCATCTTATCGTTGCATGAGGTGAAGTTTCCATTAACAGCTATTATGGTAGCAGAGGTCAGGCATCCAGTGTCAAATGAGCTGCTAAAGAGAAACACTGTGCTAGAAAATCCTGTCCTAGGGAAGAAAACCTCAACTGAGGTGTGTTTCAGTATTAATTTGAATAGTTGCTATGTGCAAATGTGGCCGGGCTGTGCTGCTTGACAGACCAGTTTCTGATGTCCAGGAAAAAGAGAGGGAAATTTGGGGTGTGGAGGAAGTGGGAATATACATCCACTTGGCTGATTTAAGAAGAATTTTTGATGATGTTCAGTTTTCAGACTGTCAGCCAACCAGACTGGCGGCTCCTTAGGCTGGAAGGGTCTAATGAAGGAAGGTTTGACCACAAACATCATTTGCCTTTTCAGCACTCACATTGTTGCAGGTGAGGTTCCTCCCTCACCACAGGAGAATAAAGTAAAAGCAATAATAATAATAGCCCTTGATTCCCAATCACTTAATGGAAAATGAGAAGTTCCCCTCAAAAAGAAACAATTCCATCTCAAACATTCTCAATTTCAAAAGACCTTCCTCCAATAAAAGCATCTGGATTGAACACATTCTTTGTTGATAGTGAATAACTGTATTTTAGTACCCTCCTAGTATGGTGGCCCAATTTTCTTCTGGAATTACCTACCTGAAAACACATTTGACATCTTGAACAGTAACACTGTGTATGTGTCTTTCTATCTATCTACGTGAGAATATGGGTGGATGCACTGTGCAGTTGCCAAATGTTAATTGTCATTGTGCTACATGCTGAACAAAGACAGAAGAAAGCAAATCACAAGTTTCAATAAATTTAGGAATTGTTTTGCAACCCCCCTCAATTTTAAAGTAATGCAACGCACAATTATTTGGGAAAGATTTACAAAAATATTGACTATCACAATGTGTTTTACTTTTGATACTTGAAAAAATAAAGAATTAAATATTTGCAGAAAATACTGGCTATTTTTCAAAATACCCACACATTATTCTTTCTACAGTACCTCAGTATTGCAGGCTCTAAATTCTAGATATAGACTCTGCCAAACAATGCCAAAACTATCAGACACCAACACTATTACAATATCTCAGCAACATCCTGCTGAAACAAGGGCACCCTTTCTCTACCAAAAAGCCACGCTGTAAGTTTTTTGGGTCAGGTTGTGTGGAGAATGAGACTTCTTTTGTCAACCACCAGCATTTCTATGTGACATGGAAAACCATTTCCCACACAGAGATGCACTGATTTTAGTTCCACGTTGTGCCGCTTAAAAAAATCCCTGCCATAGTTAAACCATTACAAAGCTTTCACAAAATTACTCACAGGAACCACACTCAAACCCCATCTTTGCTGATCTGTTGAAGCAAGTCCAGAGGAGGCCACAGAGTGATTAGAGGGAGGGGAGCACCTCTCCTGTGAGGAAAGGCTGAGAGGATTGGGATTGTTCAGGCTGGAGAAGAGAAGGCTTTGGGGTGACCTAATTGCAGCATTCCGGTATCTGAAAGGAGCCAACGAGAAAGACGGAGAGAGACTTTTTGCAAAAGCACATAGTGACAGGATAAGGGAGAATGGCTTCAAACTGAGGTTAGGTTTATATTAAATATTAGAAAAATATTCTTTACTGTGAGGGTCATGAGGCACTGGTGCAATCTCCCAATCAGGCACCGGTGCAGGTTGCCCAAAGAAACTGTGGATGCCTCATCCCTGGAAATGTTCAGGGCCAGGTTTGATGGGCTCTGAGCAACCTGCTCTAGTGAAAAGTGTCCCTGCCGGTGGCAGGAGGGTATGATTCTATGACCTGCACCTCTGGCAGCCAGATGGAGCAAATACAGTGTCTAGGGCCCAAAACTCTACCAGCAGAACTTGGGGAGCAGCTTATGCTCAGGAGGAAATACACCACCACCACCACAGACACCTTGACTCCAGGGTCCCACATGCCCTGGCACAGAGGGAGTAGTACAAGCTCTGGAGAGTAACCGGGAAGAAGAGATGACATCTGTAGCATCTTCACAGAGCCCCAGAAACATGAAACGTAATCTGTATCTTCTAAGATGAAGAAATCCTGCAGGAGCAGAAGATCCAGCACTAAGTAGCTTTTTGCACCCTTCTCACTCACTGCAAGTAGAGGTTGACTTTTCAGAGATGAAGTCAAACCATCTAAAATAGTCTGCAGCCACTCCTTAATTAGCACAGAGATATACTGTCTCCCTTCATGCTGAACTGTCAAGAAAGGCATTAAATCATAGATCTGATTCAAAAGAATGGTGATTTAAAAAGCCACTGTCTTTTAAATGGATTAATGAAAATGTTTTTCACTTACCTCAGCTACACAAACCCTTTTTTTTTAGAACATATGGTTGACCCATAGACACCGAAGTGATTTGGGTTTTTTCCTTTCTTTTCCTAACTGGGAGAAGATTAACATATATGTCAGGATTTCTGGTGGAAATCTGGTCTGTTTCAAAGGATACTGATAATAGGAATACCAGATTAATGGGCATTTCAGTTGAATTAATGGAAACAAGGCATGAAAGTGAAAATGTACATTACTGAACACAAGCAAAGTAAACATACTCTCTTGTTTAGAACTGCTCTTTGAGTTACCAATAGATCATAAAGAACATTTCTCAAGATGTTTTTTACATTAAAACAGATCTTTTGTAACCTATGTTCTGCTCCTTAATGCTGAAGTACTCCTTAAATTTAAGACTGAGATTACACAAGCACAAAATGGTTAAACATATAATAGTTGGACTTGATATTCTTAAAGATCTTTTCCAACCTAAACGATTCTGTGATTCTACAACATCAGCACTTCTATTGACCTCTCAAACTTGCAAGCAAAAAAGCAGTATGCATGCATGAATCTCTGACAAAATGATTTTCAAGGCTCCTGTAGTTTAACACATTTCTGTCTTCCAAGTAAAATGGGAAGCTGAACCCAGCCTGAAGGCAGAACAAGGTGGGTTGGCTGAGGAAGATCGACACAGCGTTTGCCAGCCAGTCACAGCTTGCTTTAGGGCTGGCAATCCCTTAAGCTGCCCTTTACATGCCAAGAGGACAAAGTCCAAGCTGCGCTCTCTTTTCAACCTCCCGTTCTCACTCTTTTCTTCATAAAGAAGGGAGGATTTTACCACCTTACTTGCAAATAGATGCAGAGAAAGGTTTAGCAAGGGGCATCCAAGGTGGACAGGGCCCCTGAGAAACTGTCAGACAGATCAGTGATGGATGGGGCCGGCTACAATTCAAGTATGATAAATTTGAGACAGTAACCGAAATTAAAAAATTGGGAGAAACAAATTAAGAACTATTTCTACCACCAAGATATAATTGTACACAGTAGTGCCACGGGAAGCTGTGGAGATAAAACCTGAAAATAAAAAGCTACGCAGGACACATGAACATAAGAAGTATAGGGTTGAAAGTAATGCTAAAAATGCTTGGCTTTTATCAGCAGCACACTCAATGTAGTTCATAATTCTTTCACTTACTCAGTATTACACACTTCTTTGTGGACTACCACCATCAACAGGAGCTGCAATGACGGAGTTTGGGGCTGATTTAGTGTGGCAGCTCCCATATTCCCTGTAGTTTGTCTCTTCCTCACAGTAGGAATCCATCACATTCATATGCACTGGAGCAGAAATAACAGTATTTCCAGTTAGAACTGTTACACAAATTAAGCTCTGCTTTGCTGGTCACTATTAAGTTGGGATTTTTTTTTTTCCTGAGAATTTTTAATAAAAGCAAGATGTTTCCATCCATGTTTCTTAGCAGAAATTTTGATTTAGTTAAAAATTGACTGCATTAAAAAATAAAAAGTATGACATTTGTTTAAGAAACATTGAATTGAGAAAATATTACCACAGCTGTGGTACGAATGCCTTATTGCTCTATTATCCTCTCTTCATTAGGGTCCTTGATCAAGCAACCTCTTTTTTGATGCCTTACAATCCCTTTTCTTGTTGAACTACCTGGTGTTTCATGAGAGATGGCTGGGCCCCGACCCACAAGCAATAGGGGTGCATGGAAGGTCCAGTCATCATATCCACACTTCCAAACAGATTTTTCACTGGGGCACCTTTGGATTTCTTTCCAAAGATAACTGAATTTCCAAGTAAAACATGAAATGTACGGTTTTTCATTAAAAACCAGTTTTGATATATAATTTTCAACCTGTCCTACTCATTATTATATACTTAGTATTTCCATGTGTGCTGAGAAGATGCTATTATACCTGGGTTAATCACATATGCACTGAAATACATAACTGTATCTTGAGCATCTGCAAGATAGTTCTGACAGGTCTGGTAAATCACCAGGGAGCTGCACCAGGCCTTGTTTCCGAGTTTATCAACTGGAAAATAAAAGCATTGAGGCATCAGGGTAGTGGAACAAAACAGTATGCACTGGTAGGGGTTGAGCTGTTTTTTTATTCTTTATGTAAGTAGAATATTGCATGGCTTATTTTTCTGCCAGTGAGCCAGAAGTTCATAGGTAGTGGGGCTAAGTCAATCCAGAGGTTACTGGAAGGGAATTACACTCCAGCATGTCCTCTCAACACAATGCTGGCTCTCTCTAACTTTTACTTTCTTCTCCCCTCTACCTCCTCTATCCTTTTCATTATTACTGCTACACTCAATAAGGTAGCAACATATGTGTTATTTTTTCCCAGTCCAGCAACAGTAAGTGTTAAGTAGATGATAGTTCCAAAATGCAACGTATATATCATATTTTGTGACTAACACAATCTCCCAATCAGGACATTTTGATCTTCCAGTTGTAGCTAGGGACTTTTTCAGGAAATGATCTTTTTACATGCTCTCATAAACTCTCAGAATGTCTGGTTTTGTTTCACTCTCTCTGCTAAAGAACACCAATAGTTTCTCTTTGGTTTCCCAGTGTATGTTTACCAAGCTGATAAAGACTGCAAGATGCATTGAAAGAAACACTTGGTTTATTTTATTTTTACTTTGGCAATGATAAGAGTGTGGAATCCATTTTAAAACCAGGAGAAAAATAATTGGCATGTCCCTCTTATATTGTATTTTATACATGTGCACACATGAATGCATGCACACATAGATTTTAGATTTTTTATGGGTACCTTCTTGACTTGCAGCCAAGCCATCTGAATGCAAGCCAGCTCATGTATTTAATTGTATCAGCATATAATGGCAGACAGATTTTCTTCCTTTCTGTGCTGCAGCATGAGAAGAAGCTTTCCTAAGAAGCAGGAGAGTGCATGGAAAGGGGAGTAAAACCCTGACTTCCATCCTACAACAGAGATTAAATCACAGACACATCCAGATGATAAACTGAAACAGAGTATTGTGCCCTCTGTGTAATTTATGGAATACATGCCTGAACTAATAAACACCTTAGGGAATAGTTAGTGGTGAGTGGAAGCCTTGCTTAAGTGCATTAAAATCAGGCTAGAGTAGCTAATGTTCTGCTTTAGGTGTAGGCAACAAAACGGAAGCTAAAGTCCAAAACTCAGAAAATCTGCTGAACTTTCAGCCCTCCCTGTCTCTGTCTCCCTTTTCACACATGCAGAACCTTCTTTCTCAGTAAACTGCAAAGAGGAAATAACAAAAATTGCTTAAAAAACACAGATATTACTGTGTTGTTATTATGGTCAACATTCAGCAGACTATGCAAAAAAATGCACTTTCTGCCTGTTAGGCTTAAAACTTACATTAAGGACCAAAAAAGACTGCAAGTTCTTTATCCAGTGTGTTGAGTTGAAGGTAAGGTCATTGCTTGCCAGCAGGCTGTGACTGACTCTAATTAAACATTTTTATACCACTCATCTGCTGCTGGGGAACATGTCATTAAAACACAGGAAACATTAATCTACAGATTAATGCCATAAAAAGAAAACTTTTACACAATCTTTACTTCCAATTAAAAGAAGCTTACAAAACATTAACCCTTAGAATACTGCAATACCCCCACCTAATAAGACCTCCAGGTCAATGTTACTCTGCTAATTATTTGTATCTTCACCTGGTCACACCAGTTTTGCACCAGTTAAGGGTACTTATCCCAGTTACATTAGCTCATGGCATACATATTCATCTAATCTTTTGCCTCCATAATCAAAGACCTTAAACTAGGATGTTGGTTATGTGTATTTACTACATTTTGACTATTTGGAACAAACTTCAAACACTGTTCAGAAAAATGGTGGGTGATCTCTCTATAAATCCCCACGTCTTAGGCTAGTCAAGAGCAGAGCATATTCTATTATTTATTCATTATTTATTTTTATCAACCACTGTGGTCCATCTTGAAGCAATTGCATTGCTGTGTGAAAGCATCTCTATGCTCCATCTGCTTATAAGACCAAGTAATGTTTTGGACTGGGTTTTGGGGTAGGGGGGTAGAGGCAAACGGGGATTTATGGACAGACACAGATTTCTGTGCTCTTGTCTATTTACCAGAAGTATGCAATTTGCTTTTGGTTGTGAGGTGATACTCAGTCTCTTGAACCTCTAGTTCTTGCACTGAATCCCTCCATTTGTTCCCTTCTGCAAGGAGTCATGTTTAAAAGTTCCAACCCTTTAAAAAGGGGTTTATAGAGATTAGCAATACTAGTTTGAGATGGTATAACTAGTAACATTCATTTTGTCTTAGATTTTACAAATTCATATACATAAAGAAATCACATTCAGTATTTTTGTTGGTATGCAAGTAAATTTGAGGACATTTGATTTCTATTGGTATCTATATATAAATCTATATAGATGAAGGAAAAGAATATTTATATTTAACGTCTCAATCTGCACATTTAGAAACTTAGCACACAGTTTCAACAGTAGCATATTATCAGTGCTTTTACTTTTTAGCTTTTTCTTAATAAAAAGTCTGTCATCCAGTCCTCACTGTTACACAAGCATTTAGTTAAACTAGTTAAACAAGATCAGATTGTTGCTGGAACCATGGTGGAAATATTTACAGTAAAACTCACCTGGCTTTAAGTATTGTTCCAAAGTTGAAATTCAGCCCAGTCTTGAAAGTTCACAAAGGTTCATTAGCTTATTTGAGCAAAACCCAGGCTCGTTTTCAAGTAAACTTTGGCTGATATTTACTTCTAGATAAAGGGCACAGTATGACAGTGATATGATTAAAATGGTTTGAATGAAAACCCTCTGCTCCCTCTTGCGAAGTGGAAGAGAAACATTATTGTTTTGGTTACTCATTCAACACTCATGAAATCGGCCACTCAGTTTCGGAGGGAGGTTTACTGCTTGTGCTCACAAATACCACGCAGCCAAAGGATTTGCACAGACAGCTAAGAAGAAAATACATAAACTGGGCAAAAGAAAGCATCACTGGTTATTTAGGGAGTTAAAATATCTCTTAAGTTGGAACGAGCAAAGTATATAGAATCATAGAATCAGACGGGTTGGAAAGGACCTCAGAGATCATCAAGTCCAACCCTTGATCCAACCCCACTATGGTTACTAGACTATGGCATTAAGTGCCACGTCCAGCCTCGTCTTGAAAACCTCCAGGGATGGAGAATCCACCACTTCCCTGGGCAGCCCATTCCAATGGCTGATTACTCTCTCTGTAAAGAATTTCTTTCTGATATTCTACCTTAAAAAGAGATAAAAAGGGAAGACAGCATCCTCTAAATCCATACAGACTTAAAACTATTCCACATCATTATCATCACTTCGTGGATTTATAAATTAGTTGTTTCTTATTGTCCATAAACCAAATAACCCAGATTTTACTGCAGCTCAGATACAAACAAAAATCTTTCTAATCAGATGGGAATGGAAGATCCTTAATGAAGTTTAAGGATGCACTGAAAGCCAGTCTGTCCTACCATGCCATATTGCGTGTCACCAACCTGCAGAGAGTTACAGTTAGTTTGTCAAGGTTAAACAAGGGAGGAATTATTACCTCTGAGGCTTCAAATCAATTTTCTGTCTGTTGTGATGACCTTGGCCACCTTCAGCGTTCCCTGGAGAAAAGAAGGAAAGGAAATTAATAAATAGGGATTCATAAAGATGGCTACAGCTCTAAACAGCATCCACTGCTCTCCCTTTTCATCCCTTAGTATGGAGAAACACTGTCTCAACCATATGAAAATATAATAAAATGCATATGTTTCTTTTATATATGGAAAAGGTATGTAATTAGTTTTAGTTTAAAATAAGAAAAAAATGGAGACTGGACGATTGTATGCTCACTATAAAAGAGAAAACAGCAGATGGACTAATTTCACTTAAGCTAAAAATAATACACAAGTGGAGAAAGCCAAACTTGAGTCTCCTTTTGTAGGGAGTGTCAGCTATAGATTTATCCACATTTTCCTTGGCGGCTTGGGACAGGAATCAAACACATACCTTTACTGCTTAACAAATCATTATCTTTACCTTTACTGCTTAGGAAAAGAGGACCAGAAATCTCAGTTTGAGTATTGAACCTTCTGATTGTCCACATAATTTTCAGTTCATTCCCTGGCTCCACTTTGGAGTCTCCCAGCCAGCTCTCTTCAAGACAAATGTGGAATAGAGGATTTTAATCTTAAAGTAATGTGGACTCAAGGAGTGACTGCTCCATGACTCTGGATCTAGAAGCTCTTCCTTGGTTTGTGCTTAATGATATAAATACAACTGAATGGATTTGTCCAAGGCATGTTAAGGTTTTCGGGAGGCAAGGAAAGCTTTCAGGAGACAGCCTTGCTCTGTGATCTTCTGGGATATTAGAAAACCTGATGGAAGTTTAATTTGTATATATTCAGATGTGACCCAGTATTACCTCTCTGTACTGCCTCTCTCTTTAACAGGTATGTGATGACATCAAGGAAATTTCACAGAATACCAGGTTTGATTGCGGATGCTGTTTGATATAGTGCAAAAATTACAGACAAAAATGACCTTTAAAGCACAGATCTGCTCTATCAACAAAAGTAGAATCCACCGGGGTTTTTTTTGTGTTTCTCCTAATCAGCTACATGCAATTTTTCTACTTAAGCAAGGCAATTTTCTCTCTTTCACCTCAGTCTAAAAACTATCTCTCCTTGCAGGGTAACTGTAACATTTTTCAAGCCCAAATAAAAGGCAATTTAAGAATACCTAACTTGCATTCCTCTTATGCCACTTTGCAGACATAGTTGCAACATATCAAAAAAAAAAAAAAAAAAAAAAAAAAAACCCGAACAAAACCAAAACTACAACTGCAGCCGGATAGAGGAGTGGGCATGTGTGAGTGGAACAGCTCTGCAGACGCCAAGGTCAGTGGAGAAGGAGGGGAAGGAGGCGCTCCAGACACCAGAGCTGAGATTCCCCTGCAGCTGAGATTCCCCACGGTGAGGCAGCTGTGCCCCTGCAGCCCATGGGGGTCCATGGGCAAGCAGAGATCCACCTGCAGCCTGGGAAGGATTCTAAGCTGGAGCAGGTGGACACCCAAATGACACTCTGAACCTGTGGGAAGCCCACACTGGAGCAGGGTCCTGGCAGAACCTGTAGAAAGAGGAACCCAAGCTGGCGCAGAAACCTGGCAGGACTTGGGACCCTGTGGAGGACCCACTGGAGCAGCCTATTCCTGGAGGAATGCACTCCATGGGAGTGACCCACACTGAAGCTGCTGGTGAGGATCTGTTGTCCATGGGAAGGACTCATGCTGGAAAAGTTCGTGGAGAGCTGCCTCTTGTGGGAGGGATCCTGCTTAGGTTGGCAATAAATTAAACTAATTTCCCCAAGTCAAATTTGGTTTGCTTATGACGGTAATTGGTGAGTGATCTCTCCCTGCCCTTATCCTGGCCCATGATCCTTTCCTTACATTTTCTCTCCCCTGCCCAGCTAAGGAGGGTAATGACAGAGCAGCTTTGGAGGGCATCTGGTGTTCAGGCAGGACCAACCCACTACATCAGCAAAGCACACAAAATTACAGGATTAAGCATAACGAGAAAGGGGAAGGGCAAAGAGAAAAAAGTGAAGGGAGAAGTGGAAAAGGAGACAGACTTTTTTGAGAGGTGGTAAAAAAATTCCTAAAACAACCCTTTTACTTATAAAAGATAAAACAAAATTAAAACCAGCTCAAAGATATAGATCTTCCATATTTATACCACATTACCCTTTGGAATACAATGACATTTTAAATCATGACTATGCAGAGTAAATAGGTAGTCTAATTTGTATTTAGGATTTAAAGTATTTCTGAAGTGACCAATCACTGAGTGTAGAAGGAACATAAAGTCAGAGTGTGTGTTCAGTAACATTTGCTTAGTGAAAAAAAAAAAAAAATCTTTAGAGTTGCTACTGTTCAATATTAAATCAGAGTAGCTGGGTTTGAATGATTTATGTGCTAAGTTATTAAAAGTAAATCAAATAAACACATGGGAACACGAGTCATTCCATTTGCTCTCTCTAAATCTCCCTCAGGTTATTTCCTACATACCAGCAATGTGGCCAAGCAGACTGTAGGACTGTTCAAGTGTCATGCTAATATTTTGGCATCTTCAATAAGCAGTGACAAAGGGGAAGCCTTTTTCTGACACTCTCAAAAACTGTTTTGGAAGTGTTTATCCATATAATTACAACAAGCTGTGTTAATTAATACCAAAAGACCTTTCTCATGTGAAGTTCCTAAAATACACTAATCTTAGTGTCTTGAACATTTTCAGGACACATTCAAGATACTATGAAATATTTCTATACACATGAAACTTAAAACACATTTTCAGAGTTGCAATCCTGCAGTCTTACTATATTTTCTGCTTCCAAGTTTCATAGTGATTAAGTTTCAAAATCAATTTTCTTAATGAGTCATAATATCTGAAAATGATTTTAGTATAATTCAAGTTGAATCATAGAATGGTTTGGGTTGGAAGGGACCTTTAAGATCACCTCGTTCCAGGCTCCCTGCCATAGGCAGGGATACCTTCCACTAGATCAGGTTTGCTCAAGCAGAATGTCCTTGACCATAGCAGAGACAAATTAAAGTTGAGTTCACCAAGTTAAACAAATTTAAAATATATCTTCAATCAAAAACACTTATAGATATTGTCTCAGGCTCGTTCCCAATGAGACTTCTTTCTACAGAATATTGCAAACCATACATAAATTACATGCATTTTTATAAGAGTATCTTTCAAATTATGTTCTCTGTTGTGGAAACTTTCCCATGCACAAAGAACTTCCATCATATTTTACTTTATCCTAATCCCAGTTATGCTTGTCAGGATTCATGAAAGCTCAGCGCTTGCATTCAAACAGTGAAGGAATAGACTTTAGAGGACTATGCCCTTTTGGACTGCACTTCTTCCAGGTTCACCTATGATGAAATAAATAATCTGAGCCCTCCTTGTTTCTCAAGGAGGATTACAAGGAAATTGTCCATATATAGGATCTCAGCCAGTGAAACAATTTCCCTTTCATATCCTTTCTGACCGGAATGCCAGTCTGGAAAATTCATCATAATTGCTGAAGGTTTAAAGGAAGAAAACATTGCTTTCATATGAGCACATTCCCAATTAACCAATTAACCATTTCCCATGTCTGTCATAGACATAAATATGTTACTGGTTTAAATCACTAGATATGTGTTATGACCTGTAAAATTACCACCATTTTTAGATTGGGATGTATCTGTGAAAGTGCCTTTGAAGAATTCTACTCATTGCTTCTGAAGACACACCTCATAGTGCTTTTCAGTGTGACCCATTATCATGTAGGATTTGAAAAAATGCAGAATTAAAAGGATTTGTTTGGACATTA
This sequence comes from Oxyruncus cristatus, assembly GCA_013399855.1. Lineage (NCBI taxonomy): Eukaryota > Metazoa > Chordata > Aves > Passeriformes > Cotingidae > Oxyruncus > Oxyruncus cristatus. Next base: position 402,353 of record VXAY01006252.1, read on the forward strand.
TATTCCCACTCCTCTCACTGCTTTCCTCTAAATTCACAGCTAACCTGCATACTCAAAAACAGGTTATAAAGGTGCACGGATTTACTTCTGAAGACTAACACTGCCAAGCATTTATATTTCCTGTTATTTATTAATAAAAACAGGAGTTTCACATAAAAAGAATATTAGCACTCAGTATCTTCTTTCCACATAAAATGTTGGCCTTCTTAAAAAACAACAAACCCCACTAATATCCCAACATCATCTTCTTTCCAGAGAACCTCTCTTAGTGTCCCATATAAACTGAGTTCATTGATTTGTATTCCCAAGCACTGGGTTCTTACCTAGACTCCAAATACAGGTTACTGGGAGCCTTCATGAAGGATCACCATTCTACTCTGAAGACCAAAAAATGGCAGATTAAAATGGCAGTACATGTAGCGTGGACAATTCTCTTACGAAATTCTCACATGCACCGCAGCCAAAAAAGAGATTTCAGCCAAAATTTTTCAGTATTTGGATTGCCTCTAAAGCAATGGACAATATAGAGGAAACATTTATCACTCTGGAAAAAAATACTTATTTTTAAATAGCTTCCATTTTCCTGTGAAACAGAATAGCGCTGCCATAAAATATGGTATAAACTCACATGAAACCTCCTGTACTGACCAGCAGAGCAATCAAATATGAGATTATTCTTATTGACTCTTATTTCATTACACCTGAGGAATATTCTGCAGATATCATCTAGAGGTAAATCTTGAAATTAAACTGACACAAACTGCAGCCCAAGACCACCAGTTTAAAATTTAGTCCTATGAATTCCAATTTGCCCAAGACATTTTCAAATTCATAAGAAGAAATTTTAGAACCCTCAAAAATGGTACTATTATGATGGTGAACAACGAATAACTATTTACTAGTGTTACACCTCATTTCAAATGCCTTCATTCTGATAAAAGCTGACTTGCATTAAAAAAAAAAAGAAAGGAATTTTTACAAAAAATAAAAGTTATCATTGGGCATCACAAATGGTATATGGAAACTTCCGCAATTCTTCAGAAATTTTAAAGAAAAATGTAAGATTTTTGTCTCTTTAGCACAAAGTACATGCTGTCTTTTCCTCTCCCCCTAATAAGGAAAAGTTAAACTATGCTCTGAGCCACTTATTTTTGGGTCAGCAAAGTGAAAGCACTGCTAAAATGTAAGGTTTCATCTTGCAACAGGAAATGTCTGCCTGGAGTAAGATTTAAATTCACAGCAACTCTGAATTTATGGCAGCAATGCCTGACACTACAGGGAAAGAGAAGTAGAGCAAAAGTACCAAGTATTGTATGCAAAACTGTCAGAAAAGTTGAATAACTTTTTGAAACAGGCTGTTTCCATTCTGAAGGGAAAGTGGTAGGTGCCTGATTTATTTACAGAGATGTATAAGGTGCTCTCTTCTTGAGCACAGGTAATATCAAGTAACAAGAGACAGTTTTCTGCTCACTGTTCCAAACCTCTCTTAGCCAAAATGCTCTCCCACCAGCTCTTTCCTTAGGGACATATTCTCCACATCAGACTAAGCTGTGTTTCCCATCCCTTTGCCAGCTCCTACATCAGATTCTTTCATCTTTTTCTCATCTCTCCCACAGATACTCAAGCAATCAAACAACAGCAGCTGGGAGAACTGTTCTTGCTTCCAGTTGCCTTCAGTGAGCCTTTCCTGTGACTTGAGAGGAGTCCCCGTATGTCACCCTTCTGGGTGGCAGCAAAAGTTTTACAACTGTTTCATATCTCTTACAGCCCTAAAATTACACTGGTCCACTAAGTCCCTCAGGTTTTAGGAAATTTAGTTTCAGCTATAGATTTTATCTTTTTTTTAATTTTTTTTTTTACATTCAAAGAATCTTTATTATATTTATTTTAATCACGCATTTTAAAGCACTAATGATGAATAAGAAGAGGGTATTCCATAGAAAACAGGACTATATGAAGTAAGCATAATACCTAGAAAGCTATATTAGATGAATACGTCTAACTTGTTAGCAGGAAGAAAAATAATTAACTGGGAGGGAATCCTATCACCTGAAAAATTGAAATGATTAGCCAGGAAGAGCCAAGAAACTTTTCTAAATAACTAAAGTGAATTGTAAATTTCTGAAGATCTGCCACTTTATTCATAGATTTAGTGGCTTTTCGTGCTAACAAACCTCAGAGCATGAAAGATAAGGCTGTCATTTCATCATTCACCTCCAAGGCACAAGTACAACTGGTGTCTGTATGGGCATATAAGAAAGTAAAACTACACTATGGCTGACTTTCATGAGGCAGTGATACTTCTCTTCTTTTTTTTTTTGAGCCCTGAAAGCAACCAATAGTCTCAACTTTATATATATATATTTATATCTCTGTTACAGCAGCAGTAATATCATTAGGTAATTCTGAAACAAAAAGCTGAGGGGGAGTTACCTTTGCTTTCAGGATGGAGGTCCTGTATAAGCCCAGTTGGACTAGCAGCTCATTTCAAGCTTGCTGCTGAATTTATATGGAGTGTTAATGATCTCCAGCTAATTCTAGATTGGAGTTAAGAGCTTACCACAGAAACTGACCTTTGCTGTCCCACAGGAGAAGTGGCAGTGAAATGATTATCTGAGGCTATTTGCTAGGTCTGAAAACCCACTTAATGGATCAATAAATCAAACAGTGAAGGAAGCTGGTTTAGAAACCAGGTGTGCGGGTTCTAGTACTAAATAGTTGTTTCGTGTGAGGGAATAGCGTGGGTTATGTTAGACAGGATGAAATCAGCTGAACTGTAACCTCTAAATCCTTAAATCAGGATGACATTTGTTCTAACTTTACTATCCCTATCCCTTCTTATAAGAATTCAGTAGAACACCCTTGCATGAGTAGCTTGTGCAAAATGTGCCAACATAAAATGCAAGTAATACTTGATTAGTTTTAATGCAATACACTGGTAATAGATAAATATCTGAGTGTTTATATAGGTAGAGTAGCCAAGGGGTGTCAGAAAACATCAGAGACTGCTTAGTACTCTTATGTAGGATATGTTCTCATTTAAGATGGAAAAACATATCACTAAACTGCCATAGAAGAAAAATGATGGACTGGACAAAACGAAGACAAGCTTGCTTAGAGAAAGTGAAGGCCTAAACTGATTCAGTAAAATCACACTTTTTCAAACCCTCACCTCATTACCGGCTCATGTATTACAGTGGAATAAGGCCAGAGCCTTATTCTATTCCATGTTAAATAAATAAACATAGAAGTAGGTAGCATACAAACTTAGTTTTCCCATCACAGATCTCTTAAGACAGAGTACATATGTACATCCCATTGCCCCAAGAAAACTTTGTAACAGAAGACTGGAATACAATTCTTGAGGTAAAGCCAATTCCTACACCTTAGCCACCCATATTATCAGAACCTTCCTCCATACAAATTTGTCCCAGACAGTACACTTTTGAGCTAAATCCCAATAATCATCCTGGAATAGCATTTTCCAAATATTTTCCAGTCCAGTTTCTAGTAATGCATTTAGTATAACCTCAGTGGAAGGAAACCTGTATTTCCAGTAAATCTTTCTAAGCAGTCAGAAAATATTAAATTGGGAGGAACTGTTAGTCTGTTAGGACATGGTAAAAATTCAGTATGAACCTGCACAATTATGGAAGTTGCTTAGGATCAAGTAAAGTCAGGTCTAAAATGCATTAGATCTTAGATCAGGAAAATTGTATGCACAAAGCCAGAATGAAGAATGATTAAGCAGCAGTTGTTAAGGAGAGGTTTTAAGGAGTACCATGGATCACAAGCTGAACATAAATCAGAGCTGTGTTCTGGGCAAAGAGGCAGGCATCACATCAGGATGTATTTTACAATATTGCCTGTGAAAGACTGGAGACGGAGCCCTTCCTGTGACTGTGCCAGGAGGCTTCTGGTTGCTTGCCCTGGAAACACCAAACTGGGAAAGAAGTCTAAAATGGGGTGATGAGAATGAGAACAGGTGATAAAACAAGGGGAAGGGGATAAGGAGACAGAGGAGGGGAGAAAAGGAAAAAGGAAAGGCTGGAACTGAAGCTTCTTAATTAAGAGAAAACAGGATGAATACAACAGTGGTGTTCAAATCAACAAACCAAACAGAGAACAGCTATTAAACTATTTACAGTTCCAACAGTAAACAGACATAAAGTTATGGGCTTAAACTTCAACAGCAAAGGTAAGTTATGCACTGGGGGAAGGCCAATAAAGCTATCTGGCGGGCCCAGGGAAAATGTGGGCCCTCCATCACTGGAAGCCCTTAAGATAAATGTGTTAAGAGACACAGGTGTGCTTGATTCTCCCACTGGGGCAGGAGAGACCTCAGAAGGCACTTTCCAGCCTTAAATTCAATTATCCTGTGATTCTATAAAACTATTGCCATCATATCATTCATCTCTTTAGAAACTATACAGCCACTACAAAAATAAAATAGAGGGAGAAGAGGGGTGATGAGTTTTTTTAATAAGTTTCTTGTGATTGATGTGAATGAAAGTCCCTGCTAGGCTGCTGGGTGCCTATTAAAGAAAGCTCCAGAGGGACACAAGTCTAATATTTCCCATTTTGTCTCTTTTTTTCACCCTCACTACGATTCTTTAGATTCCATTTTGTCTATACTAATCTTAGTGCATCACATCCTCCACAGCAATTTTCGAATACATCCCCTCAGAATAGTCCAAGAGATCCCCTGCGTGATAAAGAAGCGCCAGGAATCTTTTTCTTCTTTTTCTTTCTTTTTTTTTTTTTTTTTAATGAACATGTTTTTGAGTTAATAATATGCTGAGGGAGCAGCTGCACTCAGCAAAACTCCAGCTATAAAACCCTGAAAAGCCTGTGTTTCTTTCACATCGTACTGCAGCCAAGCCAGCTGAGCCTACATCTGCCTCAAATCACTGGCAGGTAAAGTTTGTGTCTCGCTACAGGGATGTAGTCCCACTGGGTTATTTTATTTGTTTGAAGCAGAGCAAACTGAAACATTTGGTTTAGCTTGAATTTGTGCTTCTCCCCGAAGTTCACATGAATTTCAACAGGGCTTTTTTTTTTTCTTTTTCTTTTTTTTTTTTTGCACTGTTTTGTTTCAATGTATCTGTTTTTGCTGTCTCTGTTGCAAACAAAGCTGTAAAACTGATAGAGGACTGTGATGGCCATTTGTGCTGCCTGTGCTTCAAGGACCATGCCTTGGAAAAGGAACACGTAGCGTTTATATTTGTAAATTCTACACAGAAACTCAAGATGGGCAGCACCAGGGCAAATGTCAGTCAACAAACTATAAAACTGGTGGGACATATATGCATATAGCAGCAATCCAAGTATCTCAGCTTTTCTCTTTATCCAGCACTCAACCCTGCTAGCTTCCATCAGTTTTGACCTTCCTGTTGCTATTTGTGTCCACACTCCCTTAAATCATTTCTGTTCCCATAAATCCCTTCTATATTGACTGCACTGCACTGAGTTTGTCTTTCCAGACTGTCTTTCAAAACATATGCTGGGAAAAACTGTTTTCCAATCTCTTAAGTTATGCATGCACATATCAGCCAACCGATTTGGGGAGTACTGCGTGACCAAATCATAATATTCAAGGCTAATAATGCCAGTTAAAGAAAACACTGCCCATATCTTATAAGGTCTGTATTTCCTCTACAATCCTCCCTGCTCATCCTTGCTGACCTTCCTGCTCCCACCTCTCCCATTCACCTGCTCCTCCTCATGACTCAGGATCTTCAGTCACGACTTAAGTTCTTTCCAGTGAGCCCTTCAGCACCTCTGCCTCCTACTCTGCCTTCTCCGGCATCAATGACTCTTTCTCCTACCTCGAGAGACCACAGATAAAACTGTTTACAGATTATTTTGATCTTCTTATTTACAGGTTTGAAATTATACCTTGTGCTTAGCTTTCTACATGACAGTTTAATGTTCTGAAGTCATTGAGTCAACGTATTTAGTCAGAATAAATCACATGACATAGGAACTTCTACAGTTATGCTAGAGGAAATAAACATCAATGTGTTTGAGGATATTAATTAAAAAAACACCAGAAGACATTGAGGGCAAATATTTGGTTGCTTCTTAACTTTTTTGAGAGAACAAAGAGGGAATTATTTGGGAAGAAGTCTGAAATTAATGAATTGATGTTACTCTATGAATGTAACCAATAAAGTAGTGCCCAAGCCCAGTGGGAAGACACAAATAAAACATTTGCACATGGAAAAAGAATCCATTTTGCTTGCATTTCTAAATAAGGCATGTAAACAGTCAATTTTGGACTTTGAACCTCAGTGAAAATGTGAATCAGAAAGTGTAAAATAATGTCACCAGATGTAGCCACTGACCCACTTAAATTAAAAAGACAATTTGACACATTATCAAGAAAAACAGACTACAAATGAAAACAACAGAGAGTGAATTTTCTACTCATTTTAAAGTGCTCGTATGATCTCAGTTTTCAAAGCAGACCTCCTGCAGCTTTTATTTGACTTCCATGGCGCATGGTAATTTATGACACAGGGATGAACTACAGTGGTTACCTAGAGGCCAATGTACCTGTGACCATGCATTCAAAATGTTATAGAGACCACAGGTCAATCCGAATTTGCTGTAGACGTTAGTAGGAAAAATAAACAACACTGGCACAACACAAACCGCGTGTACAATTTGGCGAACATAAGCATAAAAGTGCCAAATGATCTTTCACTCTCATGGACTCATACAGTCCTTTCCTTAGCTCACGAATAACATGAGGTGTATCTTGCTCATCTTTCACACAATTGATCCTCTAAAAAGTCTCCAGTGGGTAAAATCCTATACCCCTCGTTATGGCTTGCTCAAAAGCCTAATTATATGCATAGTTGTCCACAGAAATGCAGGTGGGAGATACATTGCATCATATTATTAACATCTATAGCATGTGGAAACCTCTCTATTCCCAGAGGGTTACAGAAGGTAACCACTAATAATCTAGAGAGCACCGTAAACATTCATGGGTGATTTTCAGTTTTCTCAAGAAGTGCACCTGAATTACTTTTTTTCCAACCTGACATTTTGGCTCTTCCCCTCGTGCTCCTCATTAACCATCGGAATATAATAATCTTTGTTGATAAAGTCAAGGAAAAACCTTATCACCTACTCTGAATCCTGTATTATCTTCTTCGATAAGTATCTGCAAGAAATATTAGACCTAATGTTTTTATTTTTTCTTACTTCCACTACCTTCTCATATATCTATAGAACCATTGCTTTATTCCTTTCATGTATGTTTTCCTGATTAATTGACTTCTTCTGTTAGGGCATCTGATTTTATTCTTATAAGCTCATGCTTATATTTTTTCATGACTCCTTTTGGATTATCAGCACCCTAATTTATTACAGCCACTTGCTCTTCTTGTCATTTTTCTGATTTAGGTTTGCTTGCCAGAATGTTTGCATTTTCTTCTGATTTCCTTTTTTCCTTATTTTCCTTTCACAGACCTGGACCTAGACCACAGACCTCTGATTTTGCTGAAATAGACTTCCTTGAATCCCTGAACTGTCTGGTTCTGATGACTTACATTTTTTTTATGATGGGGCTAAATTAAGGATGAGGGTGAGTATTGATTTTACAAATAAAATAATCCTAATATGACATCCCTGTCCTCCTTAGTGCAAAATGGTGACATGTATCTCACCACCTGGTCTCCTTAGTTTGTAAAACTTCCTTTTTCCATGTTGTAACTCACATGTGCTGACATTTAATAAGATTCCAAATGTAAACCAAACAAGAAAAGGCTGAGGATGTGTAAGAGGCAATTCTTAGAGATATAAAAGGAGAAAGGGCAAGGTAAATATTGCCTGACAAATCCTTCCCCAACTACCACCGGTGGACTCACAGTGTGAATTATAGAGCACTTGCTGTAGTTTGCTTCTTAACTTTCAAGAAAACTCCTTTTGAGACCTTCAAACTGACTGTACAAAAGCTTCACGGTATTTATTTGCCTTCATACACTGAAAATGTACAACAATCGCACAGATGGGCAGTTTCATGTGTTTTTCATTAACTTTTTTTTCTTTTTAAACACACCTTCTTTGCTCAAGCTAGTTTCTGCTGGTTTCGTTTTACGACATGATGGTTTATAAAATTTCTGTCAAACTGTGTTACTGTTTGATCATTATAAGAACAATCGGGGTGAGTATTGCCAGTTACAGCTTTTCATCCCAGCCAAGTCACAGTGTACATATGGTACAAGATATAAAGAAACACAAAGACTGATTAGCGTGCAAAGTGCAGCACAGTGGTCTTTACTATTCATCATTAATGTCATAGTGAATTTCAAGAAGTAAGAGACTTTTCCCATAGCTGTAGCAGTTCTGCACATAACCAAAGGAAAGAAAAGCCAACCAGAAATTATGTAACACATGTGAGCATGGTCTTCAGCCATAATGTCCTTTTCAGAAAGAGGAAGATTGTTCCTATCATATTTTCCTGCTAACTCCTCCTAAAGGTTCAGGAAACATATGTCAGAACAGCTTTCCACAAGGCAGAGCAGTGAACTTTTCCATGCATTTCCTGGAAAAGCTTCACTTCCTGAAAATGTTGCAGCATCTACCCCAGAACACCTGAAGCCCCATCTGAAGTTTACCACAAAAAAGACGAAGAAGATCACTGTCATCTTTGGACTTTATGCTGTATATGGATGTGGATTTTAGGGAAAAATGAGGATCACAAAAAAACAAGGTTAGCAACCCAATCTCCTGAAAATGCTAGAGATGTCCCAGTTCTCTTTTGTCTTCTCTGTTTTATAATCAAATTTCCAGCGATTCTTTCTGATTATGTTTTGACTTTTTTTTTTTTTTTTTAAGTGGGCAAAATCTGAATTCACATTGATCTCTATGTGTTAAAGACTCATCTCATTTGACACCCACCTAGGAAATTCTTTGTGTACTTTACCTGTTGTGCATTTGCAGACATTAATGGAGCACACATGCTCAATGGCCTAAAAGCCATGTCTTCATCAGGAACTTTCAGATGGTGAATCCTCATGAAATTGCTCATAGAATGATTTTTGAATACTTTTCTTCCTAGGAAAAGATCTCATTTCAAGCAGCCAACACACTGGTATGCTTGACAAGAATGCGCAATAACTTACAGCATGTTGTCTGCTTCATTGGTTAATATAAAAACCTGACATTTATAGGTGTTGGACTTCATAGAGAGCCATGTCATCAGAGGAATTGTTTGTGGAGCACTGCAGTAGACACAATTCCATCACAATCTTCAGAAAGATTGTGTGCATATATACCCTTCCTGTATGCAGTCTGGCTCTCTGAAATCATTAAGGATACTCTCAAGAACACTCATGACTTTTGGGAGGAAGTAGAAGAAGACTGAAAGCTCAAAGGCAACAAATCAATAAAGAAAGCTCTCACATAACTTCTCTGCCAGATAATGTTCTTGAAGTGCCTGATGAATCATAATCAAATATATGTGATTAACAGAAGGTGACTTCAAATATACGGAGACCAAAGGAATACAGTGGCTTGTAGCCACATCACTTTGTGTTATGATCCAGTCAGACCTCCCAAGATAAGCAGTGCCGAGCCAAGTCTGAATTTAAGTAGGAGATCCTCCAAGGAAAACTAAGTGCATGTGCTGAAGGAAATAGTACTGATAGCCCTTGCCTGTCTGAGTTACTACCTAACTAAGGTGCTTGCATGATGCTGACAACACAGGACTGCGACTGTAGAAGAAACTCAAATCTTTGAATCCTAGCTCCTAGAGATCATTACAAGTCCTTTAACAGTTTTTGGAAAATTAATGATGTCCATGCAGCCAAATTTCATACTAGAGATCATTATAATGCAACAAATGTCCGGGCAGCTTGAAGCAGATACGACGTTTTCTTTCACTTCTTCCCCATTAACTTTCACGGGGTGTTACTGTAAGGAGTTGCAAAGTTCTACTCAAGAGGTGATTTCTCTTCAGGTTCTAGTGTCAAATAAAAAGATTATAGCATATTGTGCTGCAATCACATTAATTACTGTTTTAAGCCCCACGTTACTTCTTTTCTTTGACTTGTTTCTTACTCACAAACAGCATACTGAGCTAATCTGTTTGGAGATCTTTGTCTTTGCAGTGCATGAAGTTGAGTAACTTGTGATTCTTAAATTCAGAGTAATTTAATCTGAAAGGGTCATCAGGAATTCGTGTAGTCTAATCATCTGTTAAAACTAGAGGAAAGTCAAAGTTAGATTTGCACGCTAGGGCCTCATTGCAATTTACAGGCACAAATCATACTCTCAGAATTTGATATGTCATGTGAAAAAACCCTCAGTAGCTCAGGGAGAAATTTTTGGTCTTTACTTGTTTTGGAAAAATCCTGTGCTATAGCATTCCACAAATCCCTAGTTCAACCTTGCCCCATTTTTTTCACACTTGAAAGTTTCTGTGCATTCACAGCCTAATTCAGTGTAATAATAGTTGTTGTTAATGCCGGTAGCTCAGAATGTTCACTGGCACAAGGCTGTGAAATATACAGATAAATTAAGGAGAGACAGAGAATGAAAGAGATGAAGAAAATGTAGAAAACATCAAAAACTTTGAGGCATGGTCATAATGTCAAGAATAGCAAATGACCTTTGTGACACTCTTCTGAAAACTACAGGTAATTGACTCCCACGACACGGGTGTTAAGTAAATACATTCATGTTTCTGGTATCAAGTGTAATGCCAATTACTAGTAGATCTTATTAGATTAGGAGATGTTCTTGTACAGATGATGCAATTAGCAGTACCTCGGTCTTGCTCTGCTATACATGAAGAGAAAAAGGTGGGAGGGAATTTGAACTTGTATACCAAATACTACTGAGAGGACTCATATTCAGTATATTTTTCCTTTATATAATACATGGATTATTCATTTTCTCATCCTTTATTAGTCCTAAAAGTGTGCTCCTCACTGCAAAAGCAGAGACAGTCTGGGCTGTGAGCTCTATCAGCCAGACTCAGAGGAGCCAGAACGCACCAGGAATCTGTGGGATGGGATCACTCTGACTGGTTTTGTGCACGGTTCCATGCATTTGCTGTTTAATCGTAATTCAGATTGCTGTTACCGTGGGACAAAAGGCACTTCTTAGGAGCACTTTGAGTGAGAAGAGGATGATTCCTTTGGCTATGACTAATATATGGTAATTAATATCTAGTCAGAACCATTTCCTGACTTCATACTAGTGGAAAACATAGGTTCCATCACCTCCCTGACCCTCCTGTCCTGGCTGCCATAGAAAGGAAAGGCAGAAATGAAGGCCAGAAGGACTGGGGGTGATGGAGACAAGGACAGCATGGCATGCTACAAACAGCACCAGCCCAGACACAGAGTTTGTGAGGACTAGGATACTTTTTGCCTTTCTGAACAAGGAAAATGATTGGAAATGAGTAAATCACAGGCAGAGAACAGCACAGACGCTGTCAGGCTCTTCCCACTAACAGGGAATATGCAGCAGTGACAGAAACGTACTTTCATCCAAATTTACTAAAGTAAAAATATCTGATTCTATTTCCAGTTGCTCAAATCTATGCAATTAGACCTCTACTTCAACTCACCGAGTCCTTGAAGTGTTATTTGAATGAGCTCAGCAAATCTTTGAGGCACACCTTCCTGACAGCAGCTGACCATCATGCCTGCCAAGTGATGACTGCCAATGCTTACTTTTTCTTACCTTTTGTGCCATTTGGATCCAGTTCTGTTCTTCACTTCTGATCTCCAAAGAAGTAACTTGTAATTCATCAGCTTTGGGAAAAATATGTGTGATCTCATGAATCCTGGATGTTGTAAAAAAATTGTTTTGTTGGTGAGGAGACAGAGGTCTGTACACCATTAAACTAGTAAAACTTGCAATTTTCCATGGGTTTGCCAAGCAAGTCTTGAATGCCTCAAATCTTCCACAATCTGTTTGATATATCAGGAGGGAGATGCAGTAAACTATCCATGAGGGTAGCTAGCACAGATCATAGCATCAAATACACGACATTTATACACTATAAACTTACTTTAAATACCCTGCTACAACAAGTACTGTAACATTAGAGAGGGCCAAGTTGGAGGATACTGATTGTGACCATGTGTAGAACAAGGATAATTTCTTTTTAGATTGTATTTCTGTTCTAATGCAATTCTACCACCCAACACACATACATACGAATTTCTAAAATATTATCTAATATTTTAAAAAGCTGCCATAAGCACGAGCCAGAAAATGAATAGGTGTATGTTTGTTTTACATCATGTTAGTGGTATAAAATATATTGGGGGTGGGGAAAACATATTCCCTTCGTGGATTCACTGGATCGCATTTTCCTCTCCACCCTAAGGTGCAATTCCAAAAGTTAGTCCAGAATAGTGGGCCGTCAATACCTCTGTTTCAACATTCCAGAAACTGGCAGTCCATTAGAGAGAGGGCTTCTACTCCTCTACTCTGCCATGGCACTGAATACATTGTAGAAAGCAAAGTTAGAGCAGGAAGGCAATGAGAAGGGAAAAAGACAACTTTCCCTTTACACCCGAGTTTAGTGATGGTCATGTATTAGTTTATAGTCCTTCACTGATACAAAGGCTTTATGCAAGTGTTTTGCACTATTCTTGCAAAATATTTGAAAAGCAGAAGTATGACATTTACCTTTAAATTCCTGCATTTGGTATTTGCTTGCATCTTTGCAAATTCCAATAAGAGGAGGGGCCTTCTGGGAAAGGAAAACCCACAGTCATCTTCTGCTCAAAACTTTATGACAGAGGCTTGTAGTCCCTCTCATCCATCATCTACAGCTCCAAATAAAATCCCTGTCAAGACAACCGTAGCACACTTTAATCCAAACTGACTGTGTCTTGCTCTGCTTCTTAAACCTATATGCAATTAGATTTTCTTTTCAACTTACTGAGACCTAGGAGACCTTGTTATTTGGAGAAGTTCAGCAAATCTCTGAGGCACACATTCTTGACAGCAGCCACAGCTGAATCTTACACCTATGAGAAAATGATGATTGACTACCTATATAATGTCTGAAGATAACTCTACTGGTTACACTTTCTCTGTCTAATTCCCCAAAGGGTTATTCAAACAAAAAAAGTCTGAAGAGAAAAGCTGAGCACAACTCATATTGCATACTGCAAAGCTACCCACCTTGTGAAAACCCAGCTCCAAATGTGCCATTATACTCATTATTTGGGCTACTGATTTTGCTAAAACAGTGACTTTTGCACTTCCTGTTTAAAACTGAAAAGGTCTCCATGACATTCACAGGAGGAAAAAAATTTTCTGCATGAGTTCCATCTTTTTTCTTCATCTCTTTTTATTCCTGTAGTGGTTTAACCCCAGCCAGCAACCAGGTAGCATGCTGTTGCTTGCTCACTCCCACCCCTCCCCTGGTGGGGTGTGGAGGAGTATCAGAAAAAAGGAAAAACCTGTAGGCTGAGAAAAGAGAAGTTTAATAATTGTAACAAAGTTAATAATAATCATTATCATCATAACAGTAATGAAAGGAAAAGAAGAAAAAGAGAATAAAACCCAAGACTGACAAGCAATGCACAATACAGTCCCTCACCACTCGCTGCTTGATGCCCAGCCCATCCCCAAGCAGCAATCAGCAACTACCAACCAACTTGCCCAGTTTATATACTGAGCATGATGACCTGTGGTGTGGAATAACCCTTTGAGCAGCTCAGGTCACCTGTCCGGCTCTGCTCCCTCCCACATTCTCATGTACCTGCTGGCTGGCAGAGCATTGGAAACTCAAAAGTCCTTGACTTAGCAACAGCCAAAATACCAATGTGCTATCAACACTATTCCCATACTAAATCCAGAACACAGCTCTTAGGGATAAAATTAACTCTATCCCAGTCTAAACCTGGACAATCCTCCACCCTAAATTTTTGTTGCCAGGCCAGCCCTGTGCAATATCGGCTCCAGCCATTTTGAAAATCTGCACAAAGAGGACTGGTAAAAAGGTGGGAGTAGAGAGGGGTTTGGCCAGCGGCATCCTCATCAAAATGCTGAACTTCTACCCTAAGAAAACGCCATGGGATCTTTAAGCATGAGGCAGATGTTTGCACATTTCCTTATCCAGTATCTTTACCTTCCGAACAAGGAAGGGCAGAGTCAGGGTTGCCAGAAACTGATCTTTGGTTCCAGATATTGTGTCTGTTCTAAACTTGATGACTAGGTCTCTGAATTATTCCCTCTGGGTTTAGATTTTAAAAGGCCGTTGTGGTTTCTGCGGTAATGTCAGAAGAAAACAACATTGCTGTTAGTGTTTAGCAGGTAATATCACTTACTTCATGGAGTAGGTTCTGTTCCAGGTTGGGATTTAACTTGATTTGTGTTAATGATTTAAGTTGTTGACAAATAAACATTTGACAGGAAGATATATAATATAATCCTGGCAAACCAAACCATGTCTTTAGCTTTGCCTTAAATTTAAATTCAGCTATTTATTACATCACCCTTTGCCAGAACTGGACATAAACTACTTTCATATTCAGAAGAATGTTTCCATTTAAAATTTACATTTGAAATTCCAATAAGGTGCTGGAGCTCATTCTTTTTGAGGAAACTGTATTGCATTACATTCGATACATTGCTAGAGAAATGCATTCTGCTTCCTGTATCAGTTTCAGTTAGCTGGGTGCATTACTCACCATTTTTATCATGGAATGTTAAAGTTAAAATTAGTGTAATTCCAAGTTTCACAAACCACAGCTACAAAACGGATTAGTTAGCTGTTAAATATTTAAATACTGTATCCTGTGCATAATGAATTTCTTACCTATAGTCATGATATATTATTGACAGTTTGGAAGACTAACTCTATTGCTGTCCAGCATCATCCTGAAATATAATTTATAGTGGTTATTTGGAAAACTGTATCAAGTACATTAAAGCCATATGGTACTGTGGTTTCATCCCCAGGAGACGCCTCATCAACTAAGAGAAGCATTATGATCAATATGTATATTACTCATTTTTAATAGAGTGTACTAAGCTGTAGAAGATTATTGTTCCTGCCAGTTACTTGAAAATATGAGGTGCAACAATTTTTTTAAGGTTGTTGGAGAGTTACAGTATTCTCAAGATATAGAAAATATGTCTTTGTTTTGTTATGTTTAGAACCTGAAACATTCTCTAGCAGCTGAAATCCCCTTGAAAATAGTCTTCCTAACTAGACAAGCTAAAACCTATAAAATGTAAAAACCCTATCTGAGTTGTAATGCTCAAACAATTTGCTATATATGACTACTCAGAGGGGGAAAAAAAAAAAAAGAGAGAGAGAAAAAGATGAGAACATTGTTTGTCATTTCTCTTGGCAAAAGGACATAGCATCTACCACAACTATGCCTATTTCACTGTTAAAAATAAAAAGTGGCAATCACTACAGTGATTGTTGCAGCCTTAGCAATCAGAGAATGTCGGATTTTTTAAGATTTATGTTACATACACTTATTCCTTCATACACTAAGAAAACCACCACATAAATACCAAGTATTTAATTAACCTCTGACCTGGTGGAAACCTTTGCTACTGCAGACACAGAGTAAAACTACACTCCTAGCTAAGGGTGAGAAGCCACAGGTATGAAAGATGAAAATAAATTAAAAAATCCCACAAAGCCAAATATCAGTTATTCAGTCAGATGAAGCAACTGAGGGGGAATAACTCAGAAATAGCAAAACTGCAAATACTACAAAACTGGGTGTGAGGAAGATGAGACAAGGGCACATTCAGTGACAATTCAGGTCCTGCTCTTTGAATATTGTCTGTAACTTTCACTCCTTTCTGCTTTAAAATCTGATTCAGTGAAAGACCTGAGTTACTTCACCTTGAAGCAGGGGGGACTCAAGGCAGCCCAGCAGTCCGTCAGTTGTGCTTAATCAACTTTAAACATCCTTTCTAAAAGAAGAAGTTCCTTATGATTAGATGTGACTGCGTGTTCACAGATCGATTTGTATTTTGTTCCAAGCAGTCTTCAATGCTTTTTGAATGCTTGCTTCAGTGTTTTCTAAAAACTAACTACTTGAGAAAAAAAACCTACCTTCAGTCTGAAAAATTATCATAGAAGTGTAGTGCCAGAATACTGAAAAAACACCATGGTAAAAACCTTCATGTCCTTTTCATCCTGTTAAATGCCTCAGCTGGACTTCAGCTCTCATGATGGCCCCATTTAAGTGTTCCTTACCCGGAACTTCAGCAGTCAGTGATCTGCTGTTTACGACCTACTCATCTGCACAAGACCCTGGGCAGTTCAGCAGCCACAAAGGGCAGAACTGTCAGATCAGAAATACCACGGCACTTCTGAGGATGGCTGTAGTTTTTCTGAGATACTTTTATAGAGAAAAGCATTCTCCAAACCATCCCATTTAAATGTCCCAGAAACCCATTAAAAAACTGTTAAACCACTCTTACAGACAGTGGGAGCTAAAGCTAAGAAGAGTTTCTAAGCATACATGCATTTTTCCAACTAATTTATGTGTTCTTCCATAATCTTCAACTTTATTTATTTCCAAACCTTCTCTTCCATCTGTTTCCTTCTGCATGATCTATCTATTATCTGACACTATTTATCCCTGGCAGATTTTTGCTTCCTCTCGCTCACATTAATGATGCCAATACTCTCAGGATAATCCTAGTCTCCTTGTTTTCTTCGTCACGCATCTTGTATTCACACAGACACCTTCAAATACTTGCCAGTCCCTTTAACCCTTTTACAATAATCCAAGTTTTTATTACTATTTCTCAAATGTTCTTCTCCCTTAATAATTTTTCCTTTCTTTCTTCCTCCTTTAGACCCAGACTGCCAGTTGTAGTGCTGAATCCAGTTCTTCTGATCCTGTCGGACTCTGTCTATCCCTTCCTTCCTTCCTTTTGCCCTTGCAGGCTTTTGTTTGGCTTTGTTTTTACTCTCCAACCTTTATTTCTGTGTGTTAGCCAGAGGTTCTTTATCAAGATCTACCTCCTGAGACAGTTCAATGCATTAGTGCTTCTTTTCTTTTCTTGCAATGCTGTGTGCCCTGTGAACTGTTCACTAAACATGCTTAAATAACTGTGGCGTTAACTGTCTGCACAACATTTTGAAATACATTCAGGTTTTAATCTACCTTATGTCCATGGTACCAAATTTTGCCTGTGGCACTAGAAGTGTTCCTTCAAAAACTGCTTCTGTTATGCTTTCTTAACATTAATTTAGGAGCACTGCTACGCTTTAGATTGAATAAGTCCAGTACTGTTATTTTTAATGATGGAGGACACTTTCTTCCTCTGGGAGATAAAACAGTCAAATTATAACAAGCTGTTTTGCCTTGTTGCTTCAGGCTGCCTCTGGTCCAAGAAGGTGAAATCATAATAAAGCAAATGCCTCACCTGACTAAATCATCAAGCACATCACTACTTTGAGAGAGGAGTAGAAACCTGCAGAGTTGAAGACTCAGAAAGCTTGCAAAAATCACCCTGTGTACATACAGCAATAAGTCTATCTGAAGTTTCCATCTCTGTTTAAAAAGAGACACAAGTCAGTATCTATTTGGAGATAATTATGTGGAAAAACAAAATTGTCATGAATAGACAAGCAAAACACCAGAGAGAAACTTTATCCAGGCTCTGGGCTCTCACCATTTCAGAGACACTAAATTGCCAACCAACCTCTTTTCTCTTTTCCCAAATCTTTCAGTGGAGGCAGCAGTTGACTCTGTAAAGACAGATGAACACAGGAAATACAGCTGATAAAACTAAAGAAAAGCCTTTATATCCTGTTATACAGGAGAAAAGGGATTAAATGGGAAAGACACAATTGCTAGACAGTGCTAACAGCACAGTTCAATTGCAGTTTTGCTAACAGTGGACTATAACTGAGTATGAAATATTTGGTGAGTGCTCAGAGTCTAAATAAAGTGTTAAAACACACAATTATAACACAAAAGAAACTGGTTTGCATAGAATTGAAGACTGGAAGAGCACATCCCAAACACCATCTACACTTACTGTGATACAGTCAGATTTCAAACTATAACTGAAATATTCATTGCTACAAAATACAGCAAGAAACATCACTACAACTGAACAGATGGCATGGATGTATGCCCTAGCATTCCTAGTCCAACAACTGTGAATGTTGATGGGAGAGGAATAATCTGCAAAGAAGGGTCAGGCTCATATGACCTTCCTAAACAGAATCTCTTTCTCTACTGATCTGATCCAACATGCCCTTCTTATGTTTTTATATGTTATAAGAGAATTAAAATCAAATGAGTATCTGCAGAGATGAAATTGAATACATGAATAGTAGCTTCCACCCCTACAGTGACAAGGCTATGCTGAAAAAATTCCCCTTCATCAGCTGGTCTGAATTAGCAAAACAAAAGAATTACAACATATGAACAGGACAGAGGAGAAGTGCTAAACCTGAGAAAGGCAAAAATAGTCTTTGTAGGCAAAAAGCAATATCACAAGCATGGTATTAGCATCTGGAGTTCCCAAAGGTCTAAGACTGTGTCTTAAATACAGGACCTGGAATCACTCACCATCTCCCAGACCCAGATGTATCCCGACTTGACTCTGTCCAGACTCCATGTTAGGGTGAATGCTGAGCACATGCCATCTGCCTGTAAACACGATTTCCAGGAGAAAAATAATTAATGAACATTGCCTCAAGGCGTAGTACAGATCACATTTACTTCTCCACCTTGACAGAGCCTTTAAGCTCTGCAGTTCAGTAAATACCACCTTCCTGTGACAGGCTAAACACCAGTGAGCAGCAAGGCAGCAAGCACACATATGCGACAGTCACGTTTTTGTTAGAAGGCAAAAACTGCCACAAGTTGCAGTTTGAACAAGGCACTGAGAAATCAAACTCTATTACTAGATACAGGCACAGCGTTGAAATAGCTCTGCTTGTAAAGAGCAAGTTAATTAAATAAGCACAGAGCCCTTTCCTTGCTATTAACCAGCACAGACTGCAAGCATGGTCTCATTTTCCAACATGAGTCAACCTATGCCTTGGCTCCTGGCTGCAGTGAAAATAAGAAAGATTCTGACAGTTTATAATTAATTATTTTATCTCTGTTACACTTGTGTGAATCTGGAGTAAATTCAGAGAAGAAAATGGAGATATTTCTGATTCCAAGCCATATAATTCCGATGACGATCCGACCACCCAATATGCCTGTAGAGAAACTTTTATGCCCACTTACGCGTGAGTTGCATGAATTTAGGCAGCCAGATTGCACCTGGCTGGTCTACAAATTCTACCACTTCCTTTTTTCCCCTGTCAAATCTTCCTCCCCCTCAATAAATGCAACTCATGTTGTCTTGATGGATGGCAAAGAGCAGGTTAAGTTCTTGTCCCAGTTTTGTATGTAGAGTTATTAAGCATCAGAAAGGAGAGTAGCCCAAAAAGCACTGCATATCATTCTGCAGATCATTAACTGGTAATGTAATCTGCCCATTTCTAGGTGTCACATCCAAGAAAAGACCACAAAATTAGAAGCACAGTGCTCTGAGCAGGGAAGTACTCAGTGTTCCTCTCCTTACCCTGTGTGCAGGCATTGCAGGGAACAGCCAAGCACAAATCAGCGTTTCACACAAAATGTCTCAGAACCTGATAGCAGATCCAAACAGCTATTCAGCATCACACACTCCGAAGTGCTCATGTAATTTATATATTATGATAATCTGGTTTTCATCTGACCTAATAATTCAACCGTTGTTTCATTTAAATAATTGGCTGACTCCCCACCCATGTTGAGGAACATGCACACTACTATACTGCAAGGACACCATTAACCTAACCAAACTGTCATGAGAAAACAAGATAAATTTCCAAGGAAAACAAACAGTATTCACTTTCACGGGAGCTCATCTCTCATTATGTATTTTAAAATAGTTAAATTTCTGAACATTTAGAAGGAAAAATTATTTCTAACACTGTTTGAAAGGGTCACTTTCAACACTTTATTTTTAGGAAGCAAAGGGTTTGGGTTTTGTTTTCCGGATTTTGTTTGCTTGGATTTTTAAATATATCTACAGCAACAGGTCTCTTTCCTAAGTCTTACAGATCGCTCTTGTGAGACCCCACATGGAATATTGTGTACAGGTCTGGTGCCCCCAGCATAAAGAAGGACATGGAGCTGTTAGAGCAAGTCCAGAGGAGGGCTACGAAGTTGTTAGGGGGACTAGAGCACCTCCCCTACAAAAACAGGCTGAGAGAGTCAGGAGTGTTCAGCCCAGAGAAGGGAAGGTTGTATGAAGACCTTACAGCACCATCCAGTATCTGCAGGGGCCTACAGGAAAGCCAGAGAGGGACTTTTCTTCAGGAACTGTAGTGATAGAACAAGGGGGAATGGCTTCAAACTGAAAGAGGGGAGATCTAGGTGAGATATACAGAAGAATTTTTTTGCTGTGAGGGTGCTGAGGCACTGAAACAGGTTGCCCAGACTGGCAGTGTTCAAGGTCAGGTTGAACATAGCTCTGAGCAACCTGGTCTTGTGGAATGTTGCTCCCTCCATGGCAGGGAGGTTAGAATTAGATGATCTTTAAGGTCTCGTCCAATCCTAAACATTCTATGATTCTGTGATAATCAGTCTAGCAATGGCTACTGAACATCTAGCAAGGGACTTTCAAATTCAAAACTTTTCAAAAAGTTTCAAAACTTTCAGTAAAGGTCACAATAAAGACAGCAAGAATCACAAGACCACATAACATTGCTAGAGACACTTCATCTATCAAATATTCCTTGACTTGGCTCTGTAAGGCTATGTCCAGCCCAAGAAAGCATCTTTAAAATAATAAAAATATTACATTCACTTGCCTACTCTTCTCTTTCAACAGTGCTGCTCTTTCACAAGCAGCGCTGTGCAAGCAGCATTCAGCATTTGCTCAATTTAAACACGGTGTGCCTGTCTCCCATAAGGTTGAGGAAAGGTTCCTATGCACCCAAATGTTCCCAGCTCCAGGTTACCTCATGATGCAAATGGTGCTACAAGACTCAAACAGCCAGTCACCAAGTGCAAGATGGTGGAGAATCCCACCCACAAAACGCTAGTAAGCATCCTTACCCTAATTACAAGGTTTGTGGGTTTTTTTGGTTTTCCACTTCAGTTTGGACTAGTCAGTCATCTCACAAAGCCACAAGTACCATAAAGAAGTCCCTGACCCATTCAACACATGAAGGAGAGGGTATCAGTTGCAATTAGAAGGCATAATCAAACCATTCTCCACTTCTCCTGCTCTGAGCCAGCACACAGTTATGCTATGTTGGTTCTCACCAAGCGATGCAGTGCTGCGAAAGGAAGCAAGACAAGTTAGCAACGGCAATTTACTCACTCAGATATTCTTTCAAGAAAGCAAAAAATTCACGTGTTGCAGGAAATAATTCACTCAGTTTAATAGGCAAAGAATATGCATTTTGTACCTCGCCTTTATGCATTACTTAACAGGTTTTTAAAAATTGGAAGAAGAATGGAAAGAGAAGAGAAATAAATTGGGTCTTATTCTGAGAAAAAAAAAAAAAAAAAAAAAAGAAGCAAGCCTGGATTTCCTAAGTGTTTATTTAGCACAGTGCTATTTTCACAGCTCATTTCAAACTTTACAAATGGTCTTTTTCATTACAAATTTTCAGGCCAATTCTGTTAAATGTAATAACTGAAAAGTTTCCATAGACTCATCAATTTTAAGAAGTTTTTCTTTTCCTCATCAAAATTTTCTCTTTTGCCTTTGTTTCCCTTCCATCTCATAATTTAAACCAACAGGGGGAAGCTCTACTCCTAAATAAATCTTTTTTCCCTGCTGCTTCCAATATCATATGTGTTTTCTATACAGCTGAACTATTCATGTTTTAGATAGGTTTGTGAGAGTTTTCTTTAAATTAGATGTTACTTTCTTCAGCCTTCTCATCATTTTAGGTTTCCTCTCATGTCTTAGATCTAAACACATTTATGAGCCAATCTGACTCTTCAGAACTCTCCGAGTCCACGTCTCAGATAAAAGTGGTGAGAGCCTAAAACTCAAGGGCAGTAGCCATACACAAACTGCACTGGGGTGGAAAGTAGTTCCTTTCTTGGCAAAGAAAGTAGAAAATTGCTTTCAGTACAAGAGTTAGGTACCAACAGTAAAAGCATTTTGCTCCTAAAGTACCCAAGCTATGTTTGGGCACAGAAGGAAATTCTTTCTCATGCTACTTTGTAAATGCCTGTCAGTGGAACCTGGGTGTAGAGAGAGCAGATTAGGCAATGGGGGCAACCTTGTGGACCTGCCTGTGCTGACAGCGTCAGGTGCCAAAAATCAGACACAAGCCAAAGATCCTTCCTTGAGGAATTTTCTGGTACAAAAACTACTAGAATTTAGGGGCACATGGACTGAGACCGAGCTGAGGTTGCCGTGGAAAGAACTATGAAAGTCAAGTGCCAAACCTGTAGGAATACCACCAGTTTTGATATCTCCCAGGTGTAGTCACTGAGGGTTTAACGTAGCCAGAGCACTTAGTGGCTTGGTTTTGCTGATAGTCCCCGACTGTTCCATAGCCTTTCCATGGGAACTTCAACTTCCAATGCCCTCATGGTTTATGCTTCACTGATTTCAAGCCCTCGAAATCTACCAGACGTGGCTACTGACAAAGAAACACATTAATCTTGGGAAGACAAACAAAAAGCAAATATGAAAATAACCCTGCATACTGGCTGAAAGTTCCCCCTGACATCTCTCTTTGGAAATAAAAAAAATGCAAGACAGAAATTCTTCTTTCTTATGACCTAAGCTGTTTTCTCTCAGTCACATTGAAAGGAATCGAACAGACTTAATAACACTGCCAACTCTTTGCTTTCTACTACAGCAGTTGGGATGAAAAACTAGTTCATTTTTATCACCGAGGTCTTCCTATAGCTCTTTGTTTGCTTTACCTTCTGCAATGTAACAGCTTGTTGCTACGGTACTGTGTCAAATAAGCACGTATTATTCCTTAGTCCCTTGATCCCAGGCCCTCCACATCCTCTGCCTGGGCTTGGCCCTGAACCACGACTGATGATTTCTGTAGAGTACACAGCCAGCTGCTGCAAAGGTACTCATCTTATTTACTCAGCTTCTGCTCTCCTATTTCCTGAGCTAAAAGTTGGTGCCCAACAGCTTTAATTGCTGATCTCCGTTCACCTGCGAGATACCAACAGTACTTGTTCTACAAAACTATATACTGGAAAATATATACTGCAAGTATGTCATTAATAGGATTTGTTAAAGTTGGAGAGAATAACTAAAACAGCCTGTAATTTCCCTGACAGCTCCAGCTGAAGGGCAAATTTCTTCTGCCTGTTCTGCCCTGTGGAGCTTTAATTGTATATTCTATTCCCAGAGGGGCAAATTATACTCTCAGTTACAACCATGATATAATTAAAGTTAATGGAGTTGCTCAGGTCTAATTGAGGGTATAGTTTATTGCGGCAAATGTTACATTATAATAAATCATTGGGAAGGATTCCAAGCTCTATATATCACTCAGTTTCCAGAAATCTGAGTTAAAAATCTTTAAATAAAGCTCCACTTTAGTTGATAATGGTTGTCCTCACCAAAAATCAATGACTACACAGTAAGCAGATAAACATGGAGTGGTACATTCACCACTTCTATCAGCTTCAATCACTATCCTATTTCTTTGGTGGTTTGTTTGGGTTTTGGATGTGATTTGTTGAGGTTTTTGGGAATGTTTTTTGATCCATTTAAAATTGTTATAATGCAAGGAATCCTGTTTACAAACTGATATCTAATAAAGAAACAGTGCCACAAACATGCGTGCTGTTAATTCCTGTCTGTGTGTGAATGCATAGCAGAGAGAAAAGCCTTGCCCTCATATCAAACATTTAACTGTGCTGCAAGCAAAGGCATCATTCTACCTGTGGACAGAACCAGCACAGCTGAGTTTTAACCCAATTAGCTTGGGTGCCAGTAACAGTAAAACCAGAACAAATTTGCCCATTCAAAAACCATCCTGTGGTGAAGCATGACTTTAGATTCCAATACTGGCTGCACCAGCTTCTCCAGTACTCCCACAGTGCCCATAGTAAAACCACTGCTTTATGTCTCTTCTTTCCAATTACACCTTTCAGAGTAGAGTGGATGAGTTCTAGAAAATGCAAAGTGAAAAGTCTTCAATGTTATATTGTCACATCAGTTTAGTCTGCATGAACCCGACTGGAAATCTTTATCACCTTGTCCTTACAGAAAACCCCTTATTACTATCACAGTTCTACAGATCTGCCACTGGAACCCCTTTGATTTATCAGAGGCCCATTAACCTAAACCACCATTAAAATAAAAAGTCTGTTCTTCAAACACTGATAGACAATACAGAGATTTCGTGCCTTAAATATGGTAGTGGTGGTTTTGTTAACTTAGCTTTAAAATTAGTTGCTTGCATTCTGGTAATTATGAAAGATTTGGAAGAGATAACATAGTATTTATAGTGTTCAGATTATATAGCCAATGCTATAAAGAAAAGCTTCTTCCTTTCATTTCATTTTGCCTCACATTTCCTTTTTGCTTCACATTTCCTTTTTGCTTCATTCTGCACTTTAACACCCTTAGAGACAGTATTTTATTCCCAAGTCGAAAATAGCTGGAAACACCTTTTTTTGTGTGTGTGCAGCTGTGTGATGTCTTTATTATATTTATCTTAAATTCTCTTTATGTGGTTTTGGTTTGCACAAGATGTTTCAGGAATTGCTATTGTCAAAATTCACCCTCTCCTCTGGGTTTGGAGGGAGTCTTATGAGTGCACAGGGAGACTTATGAGCCGAAACCTTGTCCCCAGCTATTAAATAAGTCTTCTTTCTTTAGTTCACGATTTTTATTCTGCAAGCATTGCTTTACCTCACTGGAGTTTTTACAATACAGGTCTGAATGGATGGATTATAATTTTTCCCCGGTTTTTTGTGACGGATCAACCCACAGTATTGGCTTTTAAAAATCATACAGAGGATTATCTCCTGTGACTCAGAATGATAATTGTGCCATTAACAGTGGTTTATCCCATGCTTATCCAGTGCCTAAGGGTCTCCAAATTTCAAGTTCCACTTCACTTGTACTCTTCTGTTTTGGTGCCTGAAGGCACGAAAAAAGCAGGTCAGGATGCAGATAAGACATTTGGACTCACTTGAGTGAAGACACAGACCCCTGTACCTCCCCTCCTGAAACGAATAGGTGGGCAAAATATTTAAGGACCCTTTCACTAGGGATCTGTCTTCAGATAGACTGTTGGCCCGCAAATCGGAAAACACATCATGTCAAATCACCCACTTACGTTTTTCTCTTGATATTTTGTACTGCCTCACACCAGTATATCTTTTGAAGATTTCCTATTTCAAGTAGAGCCAGCACTTGGAGACTGCCTGTCTGTTTCTACCACCACTGAGCGAGTTTTCAGTCCTCAAAGGTACTTCAGATTAGTGTGTGTGTGTGTGTTTATAAATGTGTGTGTCTGTGTACAGGGAGGGAAATACATAGATACATATGAAAATATTCATAGGTAAATAAACTGAGATATTACTTACTTTAAAGTTATGCTTTTACACTGTTTATGGTCAGAGCTGATTTTTTTTAACTTCAATTCCTTCCTTCTTCCCAGGTCTAGACTGCAAGAGATTTATGTACCATTTGCCTTCAAGTACTTCACGTGCTGGGGTTTGTTCAGCTTTGCACACATCAGAGATGGCTTCCCAGGGTTTTCTGCCATCTTCCTTCAGTCTTAAGAAAAGTAATTTGTGCAACTCTGGTTATGGTCCTGTAGGTCACAACAAAAAGCCCAATTAGTTTATTTAAAAGGAAAGGAATATACTTATTTTTTCCTCACAGGCTGAAGTACATGACCATTCTGTTGGCTTGGTGCCTTTCTCTCTGGGTTTCTAACAGCTCCATCAGGACTAGCTTACACCCTCCTTGAACTGCTGGCACACCAAGCAAGGCCCTGCACAAATGGTTAAGCGCTGGCCCAAGTCAATAGCTGAATTACAGGGCCAGTCAGAAGACTGTGCTGACAAAAAATGAGGAGGAATTCAAATGTCTGGCCATGGAAGGAAATGAGCCAACAGCAGCTGCTAACGCCAAAATCAATGGGCTGCTCAGGGATCCAGCAGCACGGCTGGCATGAGCTAGACCTTCTCCACCATAAATTAATGAGCCCTCTGGGAGCTTTGTCAGCTACTGTCTATGAATCACTCCAGGACCTCCCATTCCTCTCCGCAGACAGTCCACATCTTCTGTGGCTTTTGATCACATGAAGATTTTGGTATGTGACTCAGAATTAGGCAAACCCCACACTAACATCCAAATACCGTGCAAGTCTCACAGCATTTGTATCTGTCTTTCACAGTAGATGGAAAAAGTGAAATCAGACACTTCTGTGTTTAGATTATTTCAAGCAAAAGCATTTCTATTCTCTTGGGAAGATTCAGCCCATTTTCTAATATCAAGCACGCAGTGATTGTGACAGAATCTTTATCTGAATACTTTTAGCAGCTGTTTCCACAAGACAGCTTGGGAAAGGGAAAAGAATCTTTTAAATTGATGGCTTATTTCAGCAACTTTTTTGAGGGATCATCTTCATTGAAAGTCAGTGCTTCAGTGAACTTTACTGAAGATTGGCATCAGGTACAAAATATATGGAAATATTGCTATTGGTCATTATATTCAATTAAGTTGTTACAGTTTAAACTTAATTGGCACTGTGAAGTTTTGAACACAACTACACAAGAGGCTGAAAAATTGAAAGTATAGGAAAGCACCAACTACAGCTGCTTACTCTGTATCTGCATGTGCTGTTATATTGCATTTTTTAGGAGGAACACATGACTTGAAGTCACTACAGACAGTGCATACATACTGTTTACTGCCCAGTGATTTGATTGATATTTTCTGGAGAATTATTAAGAAATAATAGTACATAAAATGGATTATACTGGGCTTGCAAGATCATACATGGCTTTAGAAAAGCTTCAAAATACTGCCACTCCTACAGACAGGAAGGGATTGTCTGCTTTATTTATTTTTTTTACTAATAACCTATTTATCCAGGATTGTATCAGACTGTTGCTGTAATGTCTAGCCATTTTCCAGAGACATTATGTGTGAGCTTGCCATTTTTTTCAGCCTCTTAATATTTTTGAGCTTTTCATAGTCTTAGAACCAAAAGTGCATTTAGTCTAAGGATGCTTGAAAGGACTATCAAGGGAAAGCTAAGCTGAATAATTGGGTTCTTCCACTGAGTGTTTAGTGTGGCACATGTGCTGGTCATTCTTATTTTGTCTGGCAACAAGTTCCATAGTCTTAGTCCAGCTTCTGTGAACATTTTGTTTCCTGTGGTTACGAGTCTTTTCCTATGTTGTTGACAGCTTCATTTTTCCAGAGGAACAAAGCTGTAGCATGAGGTCATTTTGGTTCATCTGCTATCCCACAAAAAAGAAGGAATAGGAAGAGCTAGTGTATTACAGAAAGTATTGGTGTAGGTTAGAGCATACTTAGACACATAATGTATATATTATAATATATAAAAACATATTTACTCATTTCCCAGAAGAAAAATTATAATGCACTGACATATAACTACAGATTGAATACCCACCAAATTATTCTTTCCAGTTTTGTACAACATAACAGGCAGAAAAATCAATCAATAGAATGTATTTACTAAAATACATTTTTCATCTTTATTCTAAGGCACTGTGTCACATATCTTAAATCAGAATTCCATGGAAATTATTTATCTTTATCTAAGATTCTTTATTTTTTAATTTTGTTTGTACAAGACCAGTCTTGTACAGACATTCTATCATCCATGTTTCCAACTTAAGCTCTTGGTCACCACTGTGACTGGAGAAATTATCATTACCTCTGTCACAATTATTATCATTGTTACTGGCAGTACAGGAGAGTTTCCCACAAGCAGATGCTCCTCCCTGTCATTCCCTCTGCTCATGAGCCTTTCTACCTTGACTGAAACACAAACACGAAGCAAGACAAAGGTGCAAGGCACAGGTAAGTATTCAGAAATAGACTGAGACAAATTCCTAAACTCAGTTCCTAAATCAATGAGAAATTTTCTCTGCAGGGGGTCGGAATTTCACCCTGTCACTTTCCAAATCATCTACAAGGCCTGTTAGAACACAGCTCGTGCCAACTTCCAACTCAACATCTCCAGTTTAACAGAGCATTTCAAAGCACCACTGTCTGTGCAGCCATGTGTTAGGAGTTAAGGGAAGGGCTGAGCCCATTCCCACAAAGAGATTCACTGAACTTTCTTTCCCATTATCAGAGAATTGTAGAACATCCTGAATTGGAACGGACCCATAAGGATCCTCGAGTCCAACTCCAGGCTCTGCACAAGGCTGGATGTTGTATAGGGAGAGGGACGTATGTGTTCCATGGCACTGAGTTGCTTCTGGAGGCCCAGCTGAGCTTCCCGAGTTCAAACTGAGCAGCCAAAATGACTGTGGGTGAGATGAAGCTGCACTATTCATAGTGAACTACCAGGCTGCATGGTGCCCTCTCAGCTATCATTTCAATCAAAACAAACACTTACAAAATGAATAACTGCCTTGAGTATTTGAACTGTTAAGCTTTTTCTAACATTGCTGCTTATAATTAGATTTCACAGAAAGCCAGACTGGTGGGTTTCTCTGAGTCTGACATTTTTATCATGTGAAATATGTTGGATCAGGTAATCAAAAGGCCTTAAGGTCAGGTAACGTGACTGAATTGCTGTTAGTAATTAAATGTGCGATAAATAACCATATCTGCTGTAGCTAGAAAAGACCATGTAGGTAGCTTCATGTTCTGTTTTATAAATCATATAAAAAAAAAAGTGTATGGGTTGTTTTATATTAAACATGGTGGTTATATGTGCCAAAGATTTATTAGTCCAGTCTGTCTTATGGTGAATGGCTACAATCCAGATTCATGCGGTAGGATAATAAAAATTTTTAAATGGCTGTAGAAGTTGATGGACCAAAATGGAGTTAGTTACCACATTGGCTGCCCATGATGTCATAGCCATGGCTGCAGCCCCATATATGTTTATAAGAGGTTTATTCCCCTTAATTTCTAGCTATATCATAATAACAATCAGACATTCAAAAGCAGACTATTCCTACAAAATCACTGAACTTCCCTGGTGACTGGAGTCTCTCAGCCCCATCTACTTCATCCTGAACCTGGGGTCTGCAACTGCACCCCTGAATTTTTCCATCCCCAGGGCTGATCAGCCCTTGCCTACACACTGTGCTGGAAAGCAATGGCTGTATTTAGGGTTAGGGTTTGGGCAGACTATGGAAGAATTTTCTGTTCCAAGTACTTAGAATGAGATCCTGCAAACACTTAAACACATATATAATTTCCCTTTTGCAAGTAGTCTCACTCATTTCAATGTCACCATTATGTGAAAAAAGTTATAACTCTGCTTAGAAGTTTTCAGGAGACTTACTACACATTTTTTCTGAGGCCAAGAATGCTGACAGGTCTTAAAGAAAATAAAATGAAATAGAGACACGCATGATTTGGACTATGTTCAGAATTTTCTCTAATTGCTTTAATCAAATTCCCACTAGGCATTAAAATTAAATTGTCTACGTAGCTGAATTCCACTGGTCATTACTGGCTGGCAGTGGTTGATGTATCAGATTTACTATTCCTTGATTTTCTTATGCTTGGGTGTATTATATATAGGCGTTACTGGTGTGTCTGGCAGTCTCCCAGAGAAGCTGCCTTAACTTCATGACAGAATTTTTTTTAAAATACACTATTTGGTGTTTCAAAATGGCTGCAAATTCCAACTTTAATCTGCCTTTTTAAGTCTTTATATCATGCAACCTGTTGCTTGAATCTACCATGAGTAGGCAGATAGATGTACTCCATAGAGTACATAGTTTTGAGGGATTTCCTCATAAATTCAAAACTGGAGAACTTGGTCTGCGCTAAGCAAAATATTATACTGAAGGACACACCAAGTTTCTAGTGCTAAAAACCCTAGCTGCCAAAAAAAAAAAAAAAAAAATTAGTATTTTGATTATTATTTAAATAAATAAATAAATTCACAAGGGCAAGAATTGCTCAGGTTCATGTGTTTCTTTTTTCTCCTTAAAACACCTCTATTTAATAGATATACCTTACAATTAGTATTAGTTGTTATAAGCAATACTTTACAAATTCTTTTTATCCATCTATTTCTTAAAAATGTCTGAAATGATTTTGTGGGGTTCTTTTTCCAGTAGAAACTGCCTCCAACCACAGTAACTGCAAAACAAATTGATTCTCGTGTCCAAATAGTAAAGAGCTCTTGTGTCAATACCACATCTCAGCATCCCTGAGGAGCAGATGCTTTTTCTAAACTGAATTATAAATAATACTCTGATGAAGGAAGTAATAGTTTAGTAGCACTTTGGCCTTAATGTCATAGTTGTGTTTATTAGTTTTGGCTGTTTGATAAATAGAGAGAGGTTTTAATTTAACATAATAGTTCTTTGCATAGATACAGAGCCATTACTGGTGCAGCAAAGTAATATCTCTTCCCATGGGAGACCCTGTCAAAAAGGAAATAATATCAATCTAATTATTTTGCTTGCTGAACATGCTGCAGCCTTGGGTATTGACTTCATATTTTTCTTCAATAAACGTAGCACGTATTATGGTATCAGGTTTAATGAACCTTCACTCTTTTTTTTTTTTTTTAAATTGAGAACTGAAGGGTTCTTTATTAAACAGACACATAGAGAACTGTATTAGCTTTCTTCTATGCAGCTATGATTCTTCTTCCAGCTCTGTAATTTCATTGTAATTTTAGAGGCATACTGTAGCAAAACTCCAGGGATTTCACATACAGGGGTGTTTAATGCTCCAAATGTCTTTAGTTGTGCATTACTAATCGCAAAGGATTTGGGTTAAAAACCATTCTTTTAAGCAGTAAAATATTTTCAGAAGTTACAAAATAAAAAAAAAAAAAAAGAAAACTGGCTAGAAAAAAAAAAAATACACTCTCTAAAATATATTTGAGAGACCCAATTATCACGCATGAGCTCCTATTAGAAGGCTAGGAATAGCAGTAGAAAATTACTCTTGGATTATTGCTTCCTGTGCAAGGGAGCGTTATGCAAAACATAATAGAGACAAATCCAGTGCTCAGCGAGTGCTGAAATGTTTGTGACTGGAGAGGGCCAGGCGTTGGATGCTGACCCCACAGTCATTTAAAAAAGCCTCCGTGAGACCAAGCAGTGGCTGCTCTCAGTGTGTTTTCTGACAGTGCTGAAGACATACACTGCAGAGCTGGTAGGCCAAGTATCTACAAGATTAATCTGTATTTACGTTCACAGGGATTTCACATTGCGTTGATAAGGGGACAAATGACAGCCCGTGATGATATGGTAATCTCTGTGATATAAGCACTTACAGTTTGGAAACATTTGTGTTTTAAGTGGTAGCTGTATCTGCGGTCATGGCTGCCAAAGAATTCTTTTTATCTATGTTTTCTGCTGCTCATGAGTTTTTTCAGAATGGATATTTTAACCTGATATGTTCCATATCTATTTCACTTAGACTCAGATGTTCAGGATAGACTAATGAAATTCTTAAGACACATCTTGTCCAGAGTTATCCTTACTCTCTATCCCAACTCCTTTTTGAAAAGCTGTAGTACCATTATGCTGTGAAGAAGAAATTGAATTTATAGACCATGATGGATAGTGCACTCTTAAAGCTTCTGCCGGAAAATCCACCTGAATTTGAATACATCAGTTCAGGCTTAAGACACATTCCATAGAGCTTCTTGGGGACTAGCTCTGAGTAATTTTTCACAGACAATTTGCTAAGGGCAAGCTGCACCTGCCAACAGTAACCAGAATGCTAAAACAAAGAGGAATGGATGTGGGCTGCACTGGACAGCCAATGTAAGATGTATGAACAACAAATTTCTACTAAGAAAGACAGCAGAAGGTGCGACTCCTCACTTTCAGAACAGTGCATCAAACTGGAAGCAGGAGATCACCTTGAGCTGTAATCCAGCCCTTTCTAGTAACTATACTTTCAGTACTATGAAAGAAGCTCTCATAAAAAGATCTAACCAGCATTTTTATTATTACTATCACTTGCCTACAGTTCTGCAAGCCCAGAAAATTACGACTTTCCAGTTAGACGCCCAAAGGAAAGAGTGTGGGATGAGGCACTGAACCAAAGCAAAAAAATCAAACATTTTCACAGAAGGTAGAGTTTCAGTGGAAATTTCATTTGGTCAAGAAAATCAGTTTTCTCTTACACAGCCACTATAAAGGAAGCAATTTCAATCAACGCTACTTACTCCCCTTTGCTAGAAACAGGTAAGTAACAACTGCTCAATTTTATTAAAGAAGATGAACGTGAAAGGTCGCACAGGAGGAAATAGCAGGACTTGAGGCTGAACCCATGTTTCTAATATGGGCAGTGACTGCCACACTTCATTTCAGCACCTGTTCTCCTGGTAAGCTTGATATACTACCATCTCTATATCCTTCTCCCAGGAAACTAGAGACAGAACAAGAGGACATGGCCTCAAGCTACACCAAGGGAGGTTTAGGTTGGACGTCATGAAGAATTTCTTCATGGAAAGGGTTGTTAAGCACTGGAACAGGCTGGCCAGGGAGGTGGTGGATTCACCATCCCAGGTGTTCAGCAAATGACTGTGCTTCTCTAGTCCCAGAACGCCAACCAGAATTTCAAGTTCCCCACAGTTATTTCCTGCACAAAAGAGTCCACATTTTTGGACTACAAGTTCTTCTCTGCACTAGTTTATAAAAAAAGTCATGTTTACTATGGGGACCAAAAACTAAAAACCTACAAAACAAAAGGGAATTTAAGTAATTTTCAGAGAGCTGGTCGTTTTTTTGCTTATTAAATGAAAACAGCTGATTATTATTATTTGTTTTTTCCTAAAAGCTAGGAAGCTCAGTTCTAAAAATTCTTCATCAAAAGAAGTGTTTCCCTTGCAAAATCCAAACTTCAAAGCTTAAAAAAATCTCCAATTAACCTTCCAGTGCATCCACTAGGGAAGATTTTGCAAAAATAAAATCTACCTCAGCAAATTTTAGATGATCAAAAAGTAGGCATACAGTCATCTAAGCTTGTAACATGGTTCAGGAGATAGAGATAATTAAGTACGCAGGCAGGGGAGAAGAATTGCTCTCCAGCGGAGTATCTTTTTCTTACTGATTATCTTAGGCTGGCTATTCTTGGAGATACAATGGATCCCACCAGACCTGTCAGCAGGAAAACTAATTGAAATCATCAATCCAGATACACAGTACAAGTCATCATGTATTTTACAAAATCTACTCAAGTTGCCCTCAGACTATTCTAAAGCTTTCTACTGCATTCAGCCACTTAGGAAAGAAGTCTGTGAAATGAAAGGTAGATGGCAGACTGACAGACACGATCACCTATGTGCATCAATCAATCTGGTGACTGTGTATGTTGAGCTATTAGCCAAAACCTGTGCCAAACCCTAGAGATAACTACTTTAAAACATTATCACAAAGGACCAGGAAACACCAGCTTCATCGTTTTTAAGTAGAATCAGTCATTTGGGAGCCTATAATGGAAAAAAGAGTCCCAGATGGTTTTGAAATGTCATCACATTGCTCAGTTTAAATACTATGAAGGGGGTAATACCAGTCTGGTAATCCTTTCTGCCTACAACCAAGTAACCTTCTTTTGATACTACCTGTGAGCTTTGCTTACACCGAAATGTTTAGACAAATCTGATGACCCATTCTCCATGCACACAACCAACGGGGTGGGCTCCTCTGATATTATCATCAGTTTCCTCTCCAATTAATTCAGCTCCTTTAAAGACCAGACAATGAAGAGTACTCATTGCTCTTGTGTTGCTGGAAAGATTACTGGGATAAGACCTGGCTCTCAAAATACCTTCTTGTTTCATAAAAAGGCCCTTCCCCTGCAGCTGGTTTCTCATCCTACTGATTACCTGCTACATGAGAAATTTCAGCCTAGCTTCAGGGCTGGACCCAGCCCCGAGGTTTCTGTCAACAGAGTTTGTTATAATTTATTTATTGTAATTCAGAACCCAACTAAACCAAGTCTCTATCTGGCTTCCTGCGTTGGCAGCATTTGGTACTGCTGGTCAGTGAATGCTGGACCACCTTCAATACCTTATGAAACTTTCAGCTTGGAAGTTAATATGAGGCAGGACACGCTTCTCAAAGATGTGAATATATGCTTAAGTCCTATTGTAATGAATGAGACTTAATACCTGCTAAAAGTTAAGCATGTGCTTATGTATTTTTATATATAGGGTAGAATTCCCCCACGCCTACAGAAATGGAAGTGCTCAAATGTTTTGGAGCCTTGAAGCTTTATTTCTAAAAGAAAAGAGGTTCTGTGACTTTTTAAAAAAAAGGTTTTCACACCTTTTCTGACAGAAAATATATTTTCATGAAAGAATTTTCACTGTGGTGTGTCAAGCTGAGGAGTCTTTCAAGGTTTAAGAATTATTTTTTTTTTT
Source organism: Oxyruncus cristatus (assembly GCA_013399855.1). Lineage (NCBI taxonomy): Eukaryota > Metazoa > Chordata > Aves > Passeriformes > Cotingidae > Oxyruncus > Oxyruncus cristatus. The sequence goes on from VXAY01006252.1 coordinate 436,899, forward strand.
TAATAGAACTGTAAAAAGTACAAGTCAAACTGGATTTTTTCTAGGCTTGCTTTCAGGAACTAAAACCAATTGCTTTTGAGCGTTCCCTAAAGATCCTATTCATCTCTGTTATACTGAAACAAGGTCGCAAGGTTTACCCAGAATTCACTTGCATTTTCCACTAGTCCATATTTGGGAGCCCAATCCCATAATTTTGGATTTATTGCATAATTTATCCCGATCAATGTAGTTCAAAGACGAGATCAGTGGAAGAATGATTCTGTTACTCCTCTGCTGCTTTTTCGGTCTCAACACATATTCAATCTTTTTTCAGGAAAGAAATGATTGGAAATTATGAACAACAACTTGGGATATAAATGCTGGAAAGAAACTGATACAAAGTAAAAGCTCATATCATTGTTAGTTCTAGTGACAATATGTATAGCTTTACTTAACTTTCACATTCCTCCCATGAAATGGAAAATCAAGGGATGTAATTAATGCTACTTAAAACTTGTCTTCCAGATGTTGTCTCTTTCTGTAGAAGAAAGAACCAATGCATATCTTTTGCCAGTTCAGACTTCATCTATAGAAGAAGAGAGCTGTCTTTCCTTTAGACAACATATACAACATATATCCCCAGAGCAGTGGGGAGAAACAAAACTGGAATATTACATTGCAGTAATAAAACCAGCTAAGAGATTAGAGGTAGAGCTTTATAAAATACAAGAGCCAAAAAACAGCTTCCTGAGCCTCCTAAAGGAAATATCAATATGTTGGCTAGTCTACTTTTCATTATCACTTCATGGTTTAAAAGTTGTTGTGTTCGCCCCATGACCCTTCTCCATTCCCCTTTCATGTTAAGTCTTTGGGTCCAAAATCTGTTAATGCATTTATCATACGCTTTAGGGACATATTTAAATAGCAACAACTTGTATGGCTGCTTTAAATTATCCCGACTAATGCAAGCACAATTTAAGATGCTTCTGGCCTAAACTATTAATGAGGTTACACACCATTAATGGTGGAATTTGCCTGCACAATTTCCTCCAAAAAAGCGTGGAATACACATAAAAATGGATGTGACGCAGTTTTGCTTTTCAGAGAAACGTCTGTAAGGCTGCAATAAGCTCACCACTTCTACAGCCTTAGCAAAGAGAGCATGATCACCAAAGAGAAGCAGCAGCAGCCAACACTGAAGAAGTGATTGAATACACAACCTTTGCCACACGGCTCCTTTCAGATACATGACACAGGCATGCTCATGCTCAGACACACAGAGACAAAACTCAGCGACACTGTAGGAATTAAGCTGCATTCAAACACAATTTCTTTAGCTTTCTGATTCCCCTCCCAACTTCTTACACCTGGTGCTTGCTAACTTACGCATTATAAATTTTGCAATGTCACAGCCAGAAGATCTAACTCAAAAACTTGTCAGTCATCGTCTACCTCAACCACAGTAATACATCTGCAAAAACATTCACCATTTTCACAAAGACAACAAGCACACATTAGAAGATAATACTGACAATCTGGACCTCTGGAGTGCACTGCCAGCACTTAATAAATAGATTAAATAATATGAATAAAGAATTAGTAGTACCAAATAAAGTACTACTTCTACAACATATAATGTACTATTATAGCAACCAAATATAAAATGGAAAGAACTGATTAAATGGTGTCTGCTGCATGTAAAATTATTAACACAAGGTAAAAAATAATTTATTTTCAAATATACAGAAACAGTGCTGACATGGACAGTATCCTTTCCGACCACCTTGCACCACAGGTATGATCATGCTGCAGGAGCCAGAACGTTCTGTGCTGCCATGCCAGAGTGATGGCTACAGACCGCAAGCACTAAAACATTTTGGGATAGGAAACAAACATCCTTCAAGTCCTTTAAAGACATTCCTCCACATCTATCGTGCACAGTGCTCTGGACTGTCAACATGTCATCTCCCATGTTGCAGCGAGAAGAGGAGCACAGAGTAGTTTTCACTTACCGTGGTTTTCAGCTGTCACCCACAAAGAGCAGGTGTGTGGTAAGACTTGGGCAAACTACACAGGCCAAGATTCCCAACTTCTAGGCTATCTCCAGAATTTTCACAAATGGAGGAGACAGCAAGAGAAGGTCTAGGAAAAGAATAAATAGTAGCAAAATTACAGATCCAGATAGCATTACTTTGAAAGTTCTTCAGATACTTGCAATGTGAAATTGCTGAACTGTAGAACACAACCCGATGCTTAAATTGGTCTCATGAGTAAATTTCATAGCGAATGATCCATCTATAAACAAATAACAGAAAATTTGCCTGTAGACTGCCTGTCATCTGGCAGTTACAGACGATCGCTCCTCCCATATTACCCTGTGTTTTCATTTGTATAACTATAAAAAACTGGGAAACAACAATCATACAACTTCTAGATATTCACAGGAACTGAGCAAAGTTTTATTGATATGGTTAAAACATTCTTTGTAAAAACAAACACTAATTTGCCTCTGATAAAACTCAGCTGCGCCATTCTTGATTTTACCTTTCATTAATTAAATTGCCAATCAGTTCTTTGTTTTCCTTTTTCTGTTCCAGACCTTACCAAAGAACATTCCATTATTAACGCTCTAAATAGATTTGCCTGTGTAAAGACTGAGGAGAGGTCTAGGGGATTTGGACTGTAACATGATAATGTTAGAAAGTTGTCAAGCTGTCAAAATGTAAAGTACTCCAAATACTGAAGTGTGAGGGTTTAGGTATTTGTTTCCACTGACATTAGGAAGAGTTACATGGCCTAATTTCTGTTACTTCCTCTCAAGTGCTCACCTCACTGCTCACAGAAACTGGAGATGACTCAGGGAGAGATTTTGAACCCGAAGTCAAACCAGCAATTTCACTGACTGCAACAAAAGCATTCGTGCATGAAAGTACTCATCAGTGGGAATGTCTGGTTCAATGTGATCCTGAAAACACTTTGGTTAGGGAAATACAAAAGCATTACTCCTCTCATTTTGCGGTGCAAGAGAAGAGCAGAGAAGATGACTTTTCTCAAGGCAAAAGGGACTACAAAGCAAAAGTGCTATTGTACGTTAACAGCTTTAGACTATCCTGTTCACCAATTCCTTTGGCATATTTCACTTGCACGAATTAGAAAACAAATAAATGCAAATGAGAAAACAAACCAGAGCCCTTAGGCTAAATTTTCCAAATTTGGCCCTATGTGGGTTATTAACTTAGGAAAAATACAGAAGACTGTGGAAAAATCTATTCTTGTAACAGAAATTTCTCAAGAATATAAATTGGCAGAGCATTAAGACACTCTGGTGATATGACTGCAATAATGATGGAAACAATATGTGGAGAGACCATTGTCATACCAATGTGAGGAATGTAAGGAAGATTGGTATCTTGTGATCCTTTTGGATGCCATCTCAGAGCTCAACACAACGCAGATGCTTCAGTTGTTAAAACACTTAACATCTCATAATATACACAATGCCAAGGCATATTTTACTGAAGGAAGGGAGAGTTTGTCACTTACTTCAGTAGAAAGTTTGCAATAAGTGAAAGTGCAGTTGAATTCATGGATAGATGGGGCCTCGCCCTAAAGAAGTAAATGAAAGCAAGTTTTAATTATTTCAGTGGGACTTGGACCAAGACTTTCAATCACAGAACAGGGAGAATAGCCAGAAAACATCTACACGAACTACAATTCATATATTATATTAACTGTATGCATTCTCCCTCATATCCACTGCTGCGAACGCTCAAACACACAAAGTACAAGCACTGTTCCAGGGACAATAAGTATATGATGCACATGGCCCCTGCACATTCAGCACAACTGCTTCTTCAGCAGCTGCACTCTTATGTTTTCAAACACAGTAACAAAGAATTTACACATATGCTCAGGCTACTCTTCATATACATAGATGGTTTCTTGCCTTTCATCTGCTCTTACATTTTATGCTGACTGATGAACAGTCCAGAGGATCATAAATGGAAGTAACACTGTTTAAAACCAGTAAAGGCACAAAATAAAAGCTTGATAAAAAAGTATGATTTTTCCTTAGTGTGTAACTCATATAACAATAATATGATAACAACAATACCGAGGATCTCTTTCAATGTATGCAAAGTGATATCCAAAATGGCAACAAAAATTAATTTAATTTAAATTATTTATTAATTTACTAAAAATAAATCCTAGTATTTATTTTTTGACTGGCCAGATCTTCAGCTGCTGCTAATTGCTTCAATTCAATAGCATTCTGCAATTGGAAGTCTGACCCTAACTTCACAAAATTGCAGGAAGAAGTGTTAAAGACAAGCTTGGCTCTATCACAGTGCTGCCATTAAACTACCTGTAAAAGGGTTTGGAAGCAAATACCAAGAACAAAATCTTTTCAGTTCCTGTCCAGCCCAGTGAAAATTAAACTTTTTTTCAATTAAATAAAATTAATGTGTGGCAGTCGAAGATCTTCAAATTCAATTCCAAAAGAAACATCACTAAGTACTGCATCTTGGAAAAAGTGTAGTGGCTTTGAAAATATCTGGGCAGACTAGACTCAATATGCAATCAAAACCCTTACAGTTCTCATTGACGAAGTTCAGAACAGCAGTGAGTTCCACGGCCATTGGCTCAATTTAAATAGCACTATAGTGAAAACTGCGTAGCCTGTGATGTTCTATCCTGTGTTTCCTGCAGCCCTGGGAGGAAAACCATTTGTGAGTGAATTCTTTTTTCCTAGACAGCCTAAAATGATTGTTCCTTACATGAGTGATTTAGCTGAAGATTTAATTTGTATCCGTGTCATTAGGACTGGGTAAGAGTCATTTGAAAGACACAAATATCATGGACTCATAGAATGACAGAATAGTCTGGGCTGGAAGGGGCCTTAATGATCACCTAATTCCAACCCTCTTGGCACGGGCAGGGACACCTTTCACTTAAATGGGCTCAGAGTTCCATCCAACCTGGCCTTGAACCCTTTCAGGAATGGGACATCCACAACTTCTCAGGGCAAGCTGTCCCAGTGCCTCACCACCCTCATAGGGAAGAATTTCTCTTTAATATCTAAACCTCGCACATCAGTCCCATACTGTGTCATGGAATGAGTGTAGCATGGATAAGCATATACTGTAAATTGTTCCATAATGACCTATGTAATAAGCAGGGGCTGCTTTAAACAGAACATTCCTGAAGGGTAAAGTAAGGCCTTTAACTGAAACTTACCTGGAAAAGAAAAAAAAGGAGCATTTAGCAGCTTACCTGGCTTGTGCTGGGTTATTTCATCATGTAACACCTGATAATTATTTCAGCATAGTTCTGAAGTGGGCCAATTGAATAGAAAATTCGGCTAAACTATGTCCTTCAGGAGTCGTGACTGATGATCAGTAAAACCTTAATAATGAGATCATCTGTCCTTGTCTTTTCAAGACACTTTGATAAGTTAAATATTTGTTAGTCAGTCACAAGAGTAAAGGTAAGAAGCTTTTTACATGCTGACTCCTAAAGGTAATAAATAATGAAAAATTAAAAGGAAAAGATACTATAAATTTGATAAAAATTACAGGTGTCACCTCAGATTTACAAGCAATATCTTCAATTTTCAATTTGAGGAGGATCAGACCTACAGGAAAAAAGAACATAGAATTTCTTTTATTTATACAATTGTCAGGTAGCATCCTTTCAAAACACACTTTTATCCAAGAAAAAAAAGTATTTTTCATCTCATCTTCCACGCTTCAATAGAATAAGGTAATAATTGAAATTGACCCTTCAAGGGAAAAAATATTAAGAAAAAAATCAGCAAACTATCATCTTGCTTTGCAGCTTTGCTAATTCCACATCCTCAATGCCTGGGTGAAGATCACAGGCTTGTGGCTACCTTTCTCTGTCACTGATATGAAATAGTTTAAAAAATGCACAATTCTAAAATGGTTTGTAGAAAGCAAGAAAAAGAGGTATGAAAGGTTATAAACTTTCAGATACTGCTGAAGACATTTCTATTGCCTTAAGCAAGGAAGCAAAGGGAACATCTCTGAATATTTCAGGCCAGATAAATGGGGGTTAATTAGTACGATGCCCACACTTGAGAAAGAAATCCAGCACAGGAAAGTGTCTCCTGGGGTAAATCCAGTTCCTCACCACACCAGCCACTACATCACATAACCCTTTCAAAGCTGCACTAATTCCTTTCAATAAACTGGAGCCACAGATATTTTGTCAGCAAAACATTCTGTTGAAAACACACTAACCTTTTTCCTTATTCATAGGACTGTGATGTCTGAACTTTTCAGTTGCAGCTCAGTAGATGCTTTGATGACAAATACAAATCAAACAGTGCTTCATATACCAAACAGAGAGCATTGCATTAATTTAGTTTCAAGGTGACAAGGGAATGAATTATGATGATTAAGTCTGCATTAAAAAAAATGTTGAAAACTCCTAGCCAGATGGAAATGCTCAAGAGCAGTATTCTAAAAGAATAGCTGGTGACCAACTAGCATCAAAGAAAGAGATCTGTGGAAATCCATTCAGTGGCGTAGATGCACATTTTTGGCATATTTGTAGACGCTATCCAACACTTTGTTGAGATTAAGGTGCAAGTTCACCTTTTTTTGACTTACTTGTAGGAATATCACTTACCTATTCTGTCTAGTTCAGGAAAAAAAACACACAGAAGTGCAATGAAGCCGCAATATTGTGGAAGATTTCTTCAAGAAGGAGTTACACACATTTCCAGTAAGAAGGGGGCCACACGTATTTTCCAAAAATTTTTGGCACTGCAGTGGGATCCATTTCAGATTTCCAGCAGCAGTCTACTTCTTCAAAAACCTTTAATCATCTTCACTGCTGGCAAGACATCTGTTGGAAGATTTGGAAAACCGAGAATGAAAAAGCTTATTACTCTACAGAAATCACTAATAGAAAGTGAGAAATAAAACCTGCATAGTATTACTTGAAACTTCAAAATAGACTAATAATAAATGGAATCTGGCTAGAAACAGTTTGAGGTTGAAGCCCTGCAGTAAGCATCTCCAGAGCTAGGCAAATCAGTTCTTACAAGAATTTAGGAATCTACCTACGCTGCAACCTCTGTCTGAACCCAAAAAAAAGGTCAAAAGTTACTTTTTATTCATGTAGAGAACCTACTTTCCTTCTCCCAAACATATTCCTATTTCTTCTCTCCTCTTGCCACAGTTCCTTATTCTACATCTTTTCCAGTTGTCACAGAACCTGTTACTGTGTCACCCTGGTGCACTTCCTGTCAAATGAAGTTCAGTGTTCCCAGAAAATGCTATTCAAGATGGGTAGTTTACAAAAGCAAAATCCCAAAATATGAGAATTTCAAGATCATCAATCAAAACATCACAGAAGTTCTTGTGCTCCTTCATCAGAAAATATGAGGCATGTATGGCTCCCAGGAGATGGAGGAGTGCTGAGAGCATCTGAAAAGAAAAAAATCAGACTGGGTCTTGCTGAGAAAAGGCTGTCTCAGTTCTTGCACATTTGAGAAAACTGACATTAAAATTCAGGTTATAATCTTCCTCCAAATGGATCACATTTAAAGACCTTTGTGAGCAACTCTACTCCATTGGGAGTTTCCACATTGTAAGACTATCTTCAGTCCTCTCACCACCGCTGGTCTTATGTTCAGTAACTATGAAAAACAACCAGTTTTGAAATTTTACCCAAGTTATGTTTGCAATTAACATCTTACATTATTAAACAATCATGAGCTAAACAGAACCATAATTCCTATTTTCTAATAAAAGAGAGCTTAAAATCCCTGTGGATGTCGACAAACTTAAATGCTACAGTTGACTCAAAGAATGAGCCTCTTGAGTTTTGGGAACTGAATCAAAATGTAACCCCCAAATCTAGAAAATTTTCCAAGCACCGTGTCTCCTATGTGGATAGCTGTCAAAAGATGTAGTGGTCATGTCTTACTCTGCCCAGAAAAATGAGAAACAGTGTCCCATGCCTCTGGCAACAATATGGATATCATAAGGGAGAATATTCTTACGACTAAAGACAGAAAAGTTAAAGAGAAACTTACTATATCCTTATATTATGTAAATCTAAAAGTAAAAATGTAACTTTTTATTTTAACAAAACACGGTGGAAAAAGAATGGGTGGATCAAAACTGCTTCCGAGTAGATTTAAAAAGGAATCTAAAGACGTATATATTTATTTGCTTAAAAAGCACCAAAAAAGAAATTGAAACTGAAATAAAAACACAAATTTGTCTCTAGAATTTACATTTTGTAAAATATGCACCGGTATTTACTATTAGATAAACACACATTCTACAGATATAGTAGACTGAAGTAAATTCCATGCAGATGATAACCAGACTTATTTTTATATGATCTGATTTATAGCAGAGGAGTAAGAGCAGCAAATCTGAAAACATTTAGTTATTTGCACCAACATATGCAGAAACAGATACGCATCACTTGATTTGCAATGTGCACTCACCATTATGCCTGTGATGATTCAGAAATGAAAATACAGGTTCAGCACTCTGAGCTTTCTAGATAAAGCTGGACAAGAAGTAATTTGCCTGCCCCATGAAAGTTTTAAACCTTTGAAGACAGTTATGTCATACCAGGTTAAACACAAGACCCTCAACATGGCTACCAGTAAAATAGCAGAGGAGCAACGGGAGCAGGAAACCTTTCCATTATTGCTCTGTTCCTCAGAGAAGGGAGCTGACCTTTGGATACTAACACTCTGTGGAGGCTGCAGCATTAGCCTTGTCCAACCCCAGGAATGATGTACATAACAGATTCAAATTGGAGTCTTTCTGCACTCCTTTTCACCTAGAGTCACCAAAGAGTCCAAGTCCTTGGAGGAGAGTCTACCAAGACCTAAGCCTTTGATTCCTAAACAGAACTATGTTCAGAGCTCCAGGTGCCTGTTATGATGGAAAGAGTCAGAGAGCATTTGGTCATCAGTAAACATTTGGTCATACTTTCCCTCTCTGAGAAACGTGGAGCTAACAGTCATAGCCTTCCTCATTTCTGCCCTGTAATGCCACTCCAGACAACTCCTAAGACAGTTCCTCACTGGTACCTACAGATGGCATAGCAGAAGGAGAGAAAGGGAACCATTTGGTTTTGATCCTGCCTGACCCCTGTAGTGAACATTAATCGCTTCAGATGTGAAAAATATGGGCAATACAATTATCACAACTATGAACAGGCAAATAAATAACTAGGGCTTTACTCACTGTCCTTTGTGTGTGAAGCCAGTTATGAAAGGCACAGGTTGTACCCACTGACAGGTAATGATCTGGTCTCCCCTGGGTCCAGAAAAGATGTCCTTGTTTCAACTGCTGATTAAAACACTATGACTAAACACCTAATAGGATCCCACTGTAAGCAGAGTCTCCAAATTCACTTTTGTGTGCCCCTCAACAGGTAAATCAACCTTCAGTTGCATAAGCCATGAGGCACCAGAACAATGTGTACAATTGCTATTAAAGAGCCCTTTACAATCTCAAAGGAGACATTGCTAATCCTCTGCTAAATTTCATGGGATAATTTAAAACATACGCAAATAGATGAGTGGCTTAAAAATTCCTTTGGATTCTATTATAAAGACAGCATGCCATCAATTGCACTAACCGCTTTAACATGCAGAAAATGACAATAAATATAATCCCTGAAGTATAGCAGTGATTAATCATTTGCGGAGGGGGGAAGTATTTTGCTTTTTAAACTTGTGTCCCTCCTTGAATTTGGACCCCCTTGGCCACTAGTGTTACAAGTGGTGATCATAAAGGAGAGGCAGATAGTAAGTTGATAGGAAATACTAAGAAAGGGAAGTGTTATCACAGTGCCTTGACTCTCAAGGCAAATCAAGTATAAAACTGACTTTACTTACAAAGTCTAAGTCAGTTATGCTGAACACTTCTGAGATGCTGAACTGCATCTGCTATTCACTCATTTGATGCAGTAATCTCATATCAAAAAACATTTTATAAATAGGAATATTCCAAGAGTTTGTTACTTTTATGAGTCTGAAGGCTAAATAAATAAAACTGACATACGTAAACCCCAAGCATACAACTTTACATTACATATTTCCCATTTCTAAACTGAGACTCAATTTATGAACAATTACAAATGTAAAAGAAATGTAGTAAAACAAAATTTCACCCACAACAGAGCTCCACAGTTGCTACCTGGAGTCAAGCAGTAGTAGAGTGATTGGGTATTTGAAAATTGCATCATTTAACAAACACCTGCAATGTGTCTACACTCTAACTTTATCCCTTCTACTATAACTAAAGCAGCCATCTCAGAATGAAACAGCTTTACCATATTGATATTGTAAAGCAGGCTAAAATGTGGGGGGGGGGGAAGAAGAGATAATGTACAGGAGGATTTGAAATCAGTAACATGTTTCAGAACTTTTAAAAAAATCAAAATACAGAGTTAATGCATCATGTAATAACATATGTGACCCAAACACCAAAGCTTTTGTGCATTCATCTGAGAGCCATTAATTTTAAACAAACCCAGTTAGGTGAATACTGTTTGGGAGTATGATTAGGGATTTCTCTCTGCTAGCTCTCTACATTACGCAATAATGCATCTTTGAAGGTAGAAACTCATTCCAAGCTCCAGGGGGACACTTAGTTAAAAAATGCATAAAGAAAAGTAGTTTTTTACACAGACAAGTCTCTTAGCACATTGCATTAGATGAAACAAATGTACTCATTTTTACTCTGAAAACAACAGACAGAAATGTCCCTGACACCAGAGAAGAAATAAAGAAAGTCCACATTACTCTCCTGGAAATTATTGTACAGGTTTTCTTCTGAATCAAAGCAATGTCCTCTCGAGACCATGTCTTTAACAATAACAGTATCCCAGATTCAAGACAATCCTAACCTGAGTAGGCTCTTGTTGGACTAATATGGCTCCTAAAGGCAACAGCTCACGAGGGTGCACTGTCTCTCCTTCATCTCTTACTGTCCTCAGACCACAGGAAGAATTCGGGACAACACACTGGCAGAACAATCCCTGTGTCAGCATTCAGGTCTCACAGGAAGACTTTTTAAACAAAATAATGAGCATACGGGCAAATAAAGTGAAAATAAATATCTTCATATTCAATTTTATAGATGGAGATGGTGTCTTTGGCTTTATTGAGGCCAAGACATCAGACTAAATAAGTATTGAATGCAACCATTTTAAAACAGACCTTGAGCCAGTACGTCCAAAAGAAGAAGAATTTTCCTGTTGCAATTAAAAATATTAGAGGTCCATGGTCTGTGTTTCAATATGTAAATGTTATGTTCAACACGCCAACATTCATTTTAGTTCAAATTTCATAATGTTTTCACCAGCACTTCTAGCACAGGCATAAATAATTGTCCTGGTCTTTTTTTATAAAGAACAAATGGAGGAAGAAATTACTGAAAGGCAGTCTCCTCAACAAATAGGATTGATTTTATGAGTGTTTTTATACTGGTGGTTAAAAAAGTCATTTTTGATTGCAGTAACTTGGCGAGAAGACTTGCCCTTTGTCTTGTGACAAGATGCTCAGTACACATACCTGGCTTTGTTTCTACACACACAGGATTGCAATATTCTCACACTCAGTACATATGCATTATCCTGATGTAGGTATGTGCTTGGCCAGAAACAGTAAAATAGTCAGTTTTGTGTCTACTTGGAATCAGGAAACACTTTTGAGGCTTGGCCATATCTGCAAAAACAATTTTTTCAGACAAAGGGCTGCAATTAGAAAAGAGATATTCTGATGGGATTTCTACAAAGCATTAATCTAGGTCAGCATTAATCCAGTCTCAAATGGGATTCGGCTTCTTTTCTGCATCTTTCCAGTCAAATGCTCATTTTAACAAAGCTTTGAGAAACCCATAAAGGTGGCATAAATAACCCTTCCAATTTACAGAATGAGATTCAGAAAGAGTTGCTGTCAATATGCTGCAATCCATGTTACCTTTCCTTTTTAATTCTGTACTTGACATAGACACATGGAAACACTGAAAGGCACAGAAGAGGAGAGTATAGTGCAAAACTCTGTGAGCAAAAAACAACACTGAAGCTTTTGTCAGAACACTTTTCCTAGTGTGGAGTCCTGCTTTTCAAAGATAGCTGGAAAGTAAAACATATAAACATCAAAAATCAGCAAAAGGGGCAATGACATTTATGTACTTCCCCTGCTTACACCTGGAAGAGGTAACATGCCAGCATAACCATGTGCTTGATACCTAAGCCTGCCTTGAAACTATTCCCCAAAGCAATAACTTCCTGCTTTGCGTATTTAGAAAAAGAAAGACAAAACACACAGACAGTTTTATGCAATTGATTTTTAGAAAGGACAAATCTCACCCAATTTACACTTTACTTACATTGCCCCTAATCTACAAGTAGGGCAATCAGGCTTTCTCAGTGGCTTACAAGGAATTTCAATTCTTCCCATCCCAAAAAAGGCACACTGCACTCCCATATGGAAGAATCTATTTCTTCAGCATTAACTATCAGTTATTTCTAAATGCTTCAGGGGGTATCAAAAGTATCTCTCACCAACAAAGATGATTAGTTTTCTAGAAAATCATCCTATATATGTTTTAAATATCTGCATATTAAATGTTTTCATTGAAGCAGCTTTTAAGACATTAATTTCAGTATCTGTTATGACATGGATTTTTCTTAAAAATAAGAATTAAGCAGTAATATCTTTGTCACTCTGTTTAGATTGTAAAAGTCTGTTCTCCCTGGAAGTATCAGTGCCAGTTAAATCTAGCCTTTGTTTTTGGCCCCCCAAAACCCTGACTTTGTTCTAGCAAATTTTAAAAGAAATTTCTAGAACATGCTCACATGTTCTGGAAAGCTGCCATATTCAAGCAGGAGCAGCTGAAAGGTCATGATGTTTAACATGTAAGTGTATCATAAAATCAAATTTGAAGGGGTTTTGGAATAAGAAATATAGAATTCAATTTATGAGGCTCGTCTCCACTCAAAACTGCTGTGATCCAGACCATGAGAAGTTGCCAATTTGCCAGCATAAATAGGAAAATGGTTATAATTATGTTTCCCTGTGCTGCTGTTCTGGAAAGTCTTGACCATTGAGGATGTTCCAGAGCCAGTGGTTATCCAAGAAGCACAAGAGGAAGGCCACAGCAGGAAGGAACTGCACATCACTAAGCTTGAGGGTTCCTGTAGAAATGTGGAGTACCAGCAAATGCACCAAGATCTTTGTAAGGGGAAAAGGAACTGCTGAGAGGCCTTAAAAAGGCAGAATTTCCTGGGTTTCCATGAGAGCCACATCCTATGGGACAATGCAGAAATGTGACTCAACTACATGAAGACTTTCCAGAGATGGAGTCAGGACAATTATATTAGTGAACTGTCTCATACTTTCACCACAGAATGCACAGAAATAGCTAGTAGGGTTTTGTTATTGACTTCTGTAGATGATTACAGCATGAACAAGATTCTTATGATTCTTTTTTCTTTTTGAGTAAGGGTATTGAAACATCTTTTATGTAGATATGTATAAAGGAAAAAGAAAGAATAATTCATACCTACTGACCAAAGCATCTAGCTTTCTGCATAGCACGGATTTATCAAAAGAGGGGAGTTAGAGTGGAAATGTAATCTATTTCCTTAGAATTAAAGGATAATAATGTCTCTTTATGTGCCATGCCACCTTCAAGTTTCACCCACATTAAACAAAAAAAAAAAAAAAAAAACAATAGAAAACAAAACAAAAGAACTTGATTATATGGCTTTTTCCTGTAATTTGTGCTGAACACCGTCTTTGTATTAGGTGGTAAATACAAAACAGACTTTATCCATTTACATATTTCTGGTTCATACAATACTTAACTGAGACTGGATACAACAACCATGAATAACTGAGGCAAACAAAAACCATATCTGCACATTTTAAATCATAATTAAATACATTTCCATCGATACTTTGTTTTCCTAAAGTGAGCTTAACAGGAAAAAGACAAAAGTGTACCAGAGGGATTTAAGTTACTCATTTGTTCTTTTTTTGCAGAAAAACTGCTCTGCTTAAGAAATATTAAAGACAAATTCTGTGGGTCATTTAGGGATCAAAAAAAAAATGGACAGAGAAGGCCAGCAACATTCATTTTGGTCTTAAATGAGCAGCAATCGCAAAGAAATTGCCAAGGCTTCTTTCTTATGCCAGAAACACAAGCCAGATCCTATTCATGGAATAGGAAAAGTTAAGTCAGTGCAGCAAAGCTGGCCAACTAGCTTACCTTGGGCAAAAGTGGTTTGGGTAGAAGTTCTACACTGCAGTTTTAATTCATTTGGGTTGGTATAGAATACTTTACCTACCCCATGCACCTGTATGTAAAACCAGTTCTTCCTAAAGATGTTAAATTTGATGGCATGGGCTCCAGATGATTGAGTGTGATGTCAAGTATTTTGCAACAAAAACGGGTTTAGACGAGCAATTTATGCTCCACATCATCAAAACAGGTTGCTGCAAATAATAATAAAATCAAAATAATAAATTGCCTATTGCAAATGCATAATCCATACATTTAGCATTATCCGGTGTAGGAGGGGACCAAGGAAGCCTTGGTCATCATCTACTGACATTTTTATTTAACTGAAAGGCAAGAAAAAGAATGGTTTCAATGTTGGGAGCTGACATCAGAGGATCTAGGGATTTGCAGAAATGTAAAGGGCTTAGTTGGGCCAAGCAAGAAGACAAAACAATCTGATCTGAGGCCTCGGGAGTTGTCATTACTTCAAATTGAGACAGAACAGTTGGACTTGATGATCTTATACATCTTTTCCAACCTAAATGATTCTATGATTCAGTATCTAAAAAGGGGACAATACGACAATCTGGAGTTCCGTCCCAAGGCTTGTGTTGAAGCTGCCATTTCATGTAACTGAGGAGCTGGTAGAACATTTCACATCTCTCAGAAGTGAGGCAGGCAGCAGTGTGAAAATTTTCCTCTGGTCCAGGAGTCCTCCAAGAGGACTGAGACAGATGCACACACAGATCGTGCATCACCAGAAGGAACAAGTGTCCTGCTCATGCCAACAGCCCTGCTAGCTGCCAACAGCTATCACAGGGAGTCTGGGACTCAGCAGGAAACAGCTCAGAGATCACTGAGGCCACATTCAGAAATGGAGACATCTCTCTTCTGCAGCACAAAGACAACCAGAAGCAGACATCAAGCACAGCAGCTGCATGTGGAGCACCTTGCCCAGCCTGTCCCTGTCTCCTGGCTGCGGGGAAATGCAGGCTGGCTGGCTTGGGGCTGTTAGCAGCATAAAGATCTGCATGGACCAATCCAGCCTCTAAGGACTCCAATCCCTACTGGATTTGGAGAGAGGAATAAGCAGTCATGGGACTCCACATAATGCTAAACACCGTTGCTCACTGCACATGTAACTGACGATGAAGGAGCACTGTCACTTCCCTCCATACGTGCGCATCTGAAATCACACCCTCGGTGGCATGTAGGTCAGCATAAAGGAAAAGGGTTAACACCAAGCTCCACTATTCTTACGTTCTTCAGCAAGACACAAAACCAGTGTTACCAGGTCCAGGGTTTGGGGGATGCATTTTTCCTCTGTACAGTAATACGTATTTTCCAGAAATGCACTTTAAGCTCTTTTTTTTTCTTTTGTTCTGCTTTTCTATCCATTGTTGTCTGATTTTTTTCTTCCCTAAATCACTGACTTCACTTATCTTTGTCATAAATATTTCTCTGAATGCATTTCAAATGAAAATTATTTCAGTTTACTGACCCATGAAAAAATCATTCCATAATTCAATCAGGGATAATAATTGTTCTTGAAGCTGTTAAATGCCTCAACTGCAATTTTCCATGTAATGAACAATAAACTTTTATATTCAATAATAATTAAGTGTACATTCACTGAGGCATACATTTCTAACCACAGTTTTGAGAGGAATGACATGTTTAAAAGCAGTTACACTCCACACTAATTAATTTTGAGAACATAAACACTCTCCAAAGTTGCAAAATTAGGCAATTATACAATAATACATTATAATCATAACAGTTTTTCAGTTCTGAAGATTTTTTTTTTTTTTTTACTTATTTTCTCACCACTACTAGGCACTTGAAGCATGTGGATGAATACTACAAAGCCAATCAGCAATACAAAATGTATGCTTTGCATTTTAGCTTAGACTTCTGGTGTTTGCAGAACAGTGTGTGTCTAACTGCTGTTCCCACAGCTGTAAAGCTTTAAGACTTAAGAACGCATTGAACCAGAGCCTGTCTTCACATAATTGGAGTGGTGCAAAGTTTTGTTTGGGGGTGTTCATTCAAAACACAAAGCTCCATCTGACAAACCCCAGGTTATTCCCCACATGATAGAAGTGTGGGATTATTCATTACCCTGTGACATATAATTAACATGATGATTGGCTCTATACACCTTATAAACAATGACCACTTTTCTTTCTTCCTTTTAAGTGCCACCATTTAAAATCACTAAGAGAGAAAAAAAAAAAAAAATACCACCACTGAGGGAATTTCCAAATTAAGAGGTCCTTGAGAGTCCAAAACAAACTCAAAAAACATAACAGACACTCTTCTCTTCATAAAACACTCACAATAGCAGAGGCCCAGCTTACAGCTTTTAACTGCTGCAGCGCTCGCGCTTCAAGGCAGGATGCTGAGGCCGCACAAAGGGATCCCACAGCTACTGCTCATCACGGGCTAATGAATCTTTCCCCGTGACAGGTACAGACCTCGGGACTGGGGTGGGAGCCAGACCGTCAGAGGAAAAGTTCAGTGAATCTGCAGCGGCAAAGGCTCAGCGTGCAAGATCCTGCAACAGCCTGGAAGCTTTACCTTTACGCATCTATATTACACCAACTGTTTTGTAAATCCCAGTGCACACCTACCTGTCACCATGTTTCAGTCAAACCTACGTGCTGTCAGAAGCATACACAAACCAAGATGCTGTCCATCTTCAGGTTACATCCTGAAGACAAACGTACCTATTGGAGCTGAGAAAATTTTCCTTTTGTTCTGTCAAAACCTTCCCTAGTCTCCTGGGTAGTTCAACCCCCTACAGGCATTTGAGGGGAATGTGGAAAAAAAACCTCTCTCCAACTCCTTTGCTAATTGCTGTTTATTAAGCATAATGTAATAATTCTGGCCAATTTTTAGTGATTACTGAATAATTCCACTAATTCTATTTGAAATGTGGCCTAGGACCTTGAATACTTTTTCCAGTTATGCACAATGTAGCTTTCACTCTTATTACTGAGAACCAGGTTGCCGAACTTGTTGCTGGAGTTAATGCAAGAGATGCAAGTCTGACAGAGCAGCTCATATTTTTTCAATTGCTACTTACTCACAGAACACAGGGATTTCTCACACCCTTTCCACCAGACAGCACTGGCTTTTCCTAAGTGTAGGGCCAATCTAAACTTCTACCTTTCCTTCAATGACTTTGCTTGTTTCTGAAACTGAGAAGACCTCAAAAGGATTCAAAAGCAGGATTCTTCTCGCCTCACCTCAAAGGACACGGTATACATGTCTGTTATGATCCAGTGTTCAGAACCTCTCTTTCAGCCAATAGAGGAAATAAACACTTCCAGATTACAGATCTGACCTATTTATAATTAAGCAGAGACTAGGTGTATGCTAGATGCTCCTTTTTTTCTGTGTTGACCATGAAGACAATCTAAATGTGAGATAAATCTCAGCACGGCTAACCTACCATTTAAAACAATAGGATCCCTACAGACATCTTTTAAAAGAGTTGCTGTGAGAGTCTCTCCATGAAGTCTTCCTTTCAGTCTCATTGAGAAGAAGAGATCCGAGTGAAATTTTTTTAGCCAAACTTGGCCTGAAG
Organism: Oxyruncus cristatus; assembly: GCA_013399855.1. Lineage (NCBI taxonomy): Eukaryota > Metazoa > Chordata > Aves > Passeriformes > Cotingidae > Oxyruncus > Oxyruncus cristatus. The sequence goes on from VXAY01006252.1 coordinate 454,767, forward strand.
GAAATCACAGACTCTGGTTAAGAAATAAACCATCAATCACAAAACAATTACAGTTTCTCTTAATTCTTTTGGTCAGAAAAATAAAATCTTTTTCTGCTATTCTCTGAGGAGGACATTTCCATTTAGATAGTTTTCTAAATAAACCTTTTGTATTCAAAGCCATGTTTTATTTTGAAATTTTACTTTTATTTTAATCACAAAATAAATGCTGTTGGAGTGAGCCAACCAAAAAATCAACAGCTCATGTTCCACATTTAGAGTGTTGTCCTGCTGAAGAAGAGAATCTCTTTTGGAACTGTACCCTGCCCTCCTTCAGCTTCTTACCTTGTGTTTCAGAGCAGTAGTCCTTGCAAAGGTGGAAGTTTTTGGCATTTACCTTCCCCTTCAGCTTTTGCCTCATCCCTGGGGTGTATGTGATGGGCACTAATCCACCCTAATTAGCCCACTGGGAAAACAACAGATAGCTTGCAAGACTTGAAAGGCTTCTTCAGGAAAGTCGACATCTCTGGCAAAGAACTTAATGTGTCTGCAATCAAGACAAAAGGAGAGATTGGATCACCATAATGAACTCTAATTTTGTATTGCTCTAGAAGGATAAAATGAGGGTGAATTGCGGCTCTGAAATCTTTTAGCACAAGAGCAAATGAAAGCTTTAAATTATGCATTTTTTTCTGTCAACTGAATAAGCACGACTTTATAAGCATGATTTAATCCAAAAAACAGATGCACTCTTCCCTTAAGACAGAAATCTAAGCCAACTGGCTAGCATAAGCATTTTCTGTGCGTGATTATTGGACGTGGCAGGTTGAAAGAACCAAGAAGCGGGATTTTGAGCCATGGCAGGAGATGCAAAGAACAGAGGTCCAGATCTTCACAGGAAATAAAAGCAGGCAAGAGAGAGTGAATAGTGGGGGAAGACATTCAGCAGTGTTTAATCACAGAGTTCAGGAATCAGGCTATGAATGCAGTGATGACATGTCTAAGTGGCGGTCGGTCCTCTTTGTGCGGTTCTGCCGCGCGAGCAGCATTGCAAGTTGTCGTGCATCACCCATAGCCATGGTTACAATTTTTACCTAGTAATGATTCCATTGTAATTAATGGATGTTCCCACTGCATAAGGCAGAATACTGATGAGGAATGCAAAGGGCAGACAATAGTTTAACTATCTTTGATTAAAATCACACTTTACGTCGAGCAAGCTGCATTCATTGTGCTGTTGCCCCTCTCTCGGTTTTCCATTCTTTGTGATTATCGATAAACTAAACTAACAGATTTCCACTCCAGTAGATTTTTCTTTATTCTGTTTTGTGCACTGTCTCTTATGACTTTTTAAAGCAGACCACAGATAGAAGTAGGAGCTAATTACGCTTTGAGTTAACTTTGCTTTCATAACAGAATGGATGTGATTCTGGGCGTGTTGCTCTAACCATGTCTCCAGATTATTAACAACTAGTTGCAGAAATGAAAAACATTAAACTAGACTTAATGCCAACATACTGCTGTATGCAAAATTTACTTATGATTGAGGCTTTTAATCTGTAAATACCCTAAATATTTGCACTTGTGAACACACACAATTTATAGCTTGATAAAGTACAGAGGACAAATTCTGGCCTACACTCCACCTACACAACTGTCACTGATTCAGTAGGAAGAGCAACAGCTCTCCCTTCAGATTTCTATTAATTAGTGTCATTTTTCAGTTTTGGTGTTCCCACTCACTTAATTTTGTCCTGATGTTTCCAGCTGCTCTTGAGAACTTCATGAAATTTGTGATTTTGCTGCTTGGGTAAAAAACTAAACACATGTTGGTGCTTTCCCTCTACTTGTTCCCAATGGGAAGGAGAGAAGCCTGAGGAGCAGCAGATGAAGCAGGACCACAAAAAACAGGAAAGTGAAAGCTGGTTGCTGCCAGCTCCCCACCAACACTCACTACATGAGAACTAGTGCCTGTAATCCCATAGACATGCACATGCATATGGATGACTGCAGCGCCACTGATGAATAGAAATGTTTGTCTCACTCATGTGAAAAGACATCAGCTGCTTTTGGCTTCAAAGTCACAATGTCTGTTTTTAGCCTTTTTTTCTGTCAGAGTCACCTGATGGATCCCACACTGATAGATCAGTAGCATTTAGATAACTTCTGTAGACTCTGTAGAGTTAAGAAAAATGTCTAAAGTCAGTAGCAATGGTTTAAAAAGTTTTGTTAAAGTCTCTCTTTTTTCTTTCCTAGGGAAGATATCAATATGCTGAGAGCTGTTAAGAGGGAATGTAAAAGCTCGAATCCAAGTTGTCAGACAGAGGAGATGTTGTGCACAGAATAAGGACACCTCTTTAATCCGACTGGGTATCTACTGGCAATCCAATAAATAAGAGACAGGTTAACATAAATACTAACAACTCTAAAAAGAAAACCATTAATTTGGTGGGGTTTTATCCATTCCAAAACAGAACTTTGAGTAACTGTCAGCTTTTGTGAATGGGCAAAGAAATTTCATCTCCAAAGAGCTTCCAGTTATGATGTGACACCCAGTGATTTCAAAGTGATAGAATACCATTTAGTCTTGTTTTCTGCCCTGTTTTCATAGTGTATGACTCAAAAGCTGTAACGAGTACTTTTAAAGGCAGATATTTGTTTTTCAGAACCAGTGACTAAACAATGTTTTTGACTAGTGACAGGTCTAAAAACAGAAACTCTGTTAAACAGAATCAATTTTAGAACAATATTATTTACCATTTTCTTCTTGTTCTTAAAGACTAAAAAAATCCCCTACAACCACCATCAACTCCTTGATTTGTTTTAAAACAAAGAATGTAAACATTACCAAATCATTAACTTGGAACATGGTGAACGGAAAAGGAAAGTCTGATTTCATAATATTATTTGTTAGTCTTAAGCAAGCCATTTCATACATTGTTGAAGAGATCCAAAAGAAATTACAGAAACTTGACCATTTGAACTATTTATGTAAAACATGAGAAATACACTATATGGAAAAATTGTGCAGAGGTAATAGCAAAAGAACCAGATGTCTTCGTAAGGCTTTTCAGTCTTTAACTTCAGCATCAGTATGATAAAGAGCAATATAAAAACCAGTTACTGCTACAGCCAAGCAAGCATACATACACACACCTTCAGCATAGCCAAGATATGACATTTTTAGGAACATGGAGTGCATCCATTTTGTTCTCGTGTTTGTACATTTCTGAAAGCACAGCCAGGTTTTTTTGCAAGGCAGAACACGAAGAGAAAGACCAGGAGGCTGGATATGCTGAGTGTAGTCTAACAGGATATACTGGACTATTGGTTTCCCTCCAGATGTTTTTCAATGGAACCAGTGTTTCAATGGCCAAGTTTCACTAAGCTCCATGATGTCAAACATAAGGTTCCCTACCACATGACTAAAGAAATTAAGGATAAAAGCACTGACTTAAGTGTGACTGTGAATCTGGACAAATTCCTAGTGATAAATTCTCGTTGCAGAATGCATATATTGACAAAAAACACCCAGGAGATTCTTAATGAAGATAAGTGAAATATTAAAAAAGTAGAAATTCATGAATGTATATTTAAAAAAAAAAAAAAACCACAACTGTAACAAAATTTGGAAGTATCCACAGGCACTTAAAACTTCCACTTACATCAATGGGTCCCTTTAGGTACACAGTTCTGCTGGAAAACCTTATTAATTACTTTCATGGACAAATTCAGGAGTTTAAATTGTTACATTATTTTTTGATATTGTGATCTATATGATTGTCCTGATGTGGGGACCAAAAACTACTGAAACATCTAAAAATCTTGCACCGTTCTCCTTCCCTCTTTTAAACTGAAAAAACGGATCCTTACCTTATCAGATTTCACCCAGAACTTGTCCTCAGAGAGAAACTAAAAGATCAGAAATTTGAAAGACACATAGAATTTTCCTCTGCAACACACTGAAAGGCAGAGCATGGAAGGAAAGAAACAACTCCTGTCTTATTGCTGCTCTTATTACTATTTATGTGTCACTTAGTGAAGGATCTGTCATACTTGACATAAGTTGTGACTGCATCAGTGATAGTAACTGAAATACCAGACGCTGATTCATGAGTCAACCATGTATTACTGTCTCTATAGGTTACAGAGGACATATTAAAAAAAAAAAAAAAAAANAAAGTGTTTTGAAGAATGAAAAGGAGAAAAAAAAAAAAAAAAAAAAAAAAAATCACAAAATCCCACTAAGTAAAACAAACAGGTGGAGATTTTATGACAAATTAACTTCCCAGAACAAAATTGTAAAAACTAGTTTCCATTAGAAAAATCCCCCTCCTTGGATTCTCTACACCTCAAAAGACATTTATTAAAAACAAAACAAAACAAAACAAAAAAGGAGTGGCTGGTGCACCCATGAAAAAGTTTGACTTTCTTCTCTGTGGTGGGGTGACCCTGGCTGCAAACCAGGTGCCCATCCAAGCCAGTCAATCACCGCTCTCCTCAGCAGGACAAGGGAGAGAAAATGTAAGGAAAGGCTCATGGGTCAGGATAAGGGCAGGGAGAGATCTCTCACCAATTATGTCACAGTGCAGTCAGCCCATCACAGGTTGTCTCTGCCACTCCTTGCTCCTCAGGGGAAGGACTCCTCACACTCTTCACCTGCTCCAGCAGGGGGCCCTCCCATGGAAGACAGTTCTCCATGAACTTCTCCAGTGTGAGTCCTTCCCACAGGGTGCAGTTCTTCCCAAACTGTTCCAGTGTGGGTGCCTCCCACAGGGTGCAGTCCTTCAGCAACAGGCTGCTCCAGCATGGGTCCCCCCCGCCCCGAGTCACAAGTCCTGACAGCAAACCTGCTCCAGCAAACCTGCTCCTCTCTCCATGGGGCCACAGGTGCTGCCAGGAGCCTGCTCCAGCATGGGCTTCCACAGGGTCACAGTGTCCCTCTGAGCATCCACCTGGTCTGGCATGGGGACCTCCATGGGCTGCAGGTGGATCTCTGCTCCCTCATGGACTTCCACGGGCTGCAGGGACACAGCTGCCTCACCATGATCTACACCATGGGCTGCAGAGGAATCTCAGCTCTGGTGTCTGGAGCACCTCTTCCCCCTCCTTCTCCACTGACCTTGATGTCTGCAGAGCTGTTCCTCTCATGTATTCCCACTCCTCTCCCTGACTGAAGTTCCTGTTACATGGTTTATTCCCTCTTCTTAAATCTGTTATCCCAGAGGCACTACCACCATTGCTGATGGACTCGGCCTTGGCCAGCAGTGAGTCTGTCTTGGAGCAGACTGACATTGGCTCCATCAGACATGGGGAAAGCCTCCAGCAGCTCCCACAGAAGCCACTCCATAACCTCGTACTACCAAAACCTTGCCCTGCAAACCCAGTACGTTATCCCGTTGAAAACAGACACATTTGCAAAGCCATTGCCAGCCCTGCCTGCATCAAGGATATCTGTTCCCTTCTATCACAGAACAGAGATAGACTGTAAGAATTGATGGAGTATACCCTTTTTTCCAAGAAATTTCTTGTCAGTTTTACAAATGCAAAGATTCAAGAAAATAGCTTTGTATCCGTTCCCCAGAAAAAAAAAAAAATATTTCTGTAGAATTCCTGATAAGCTCCTGCCACTCTTGTATCACACTCAGGCGACCTCAGCTAAAGGCCTTGCCACTGCTCCATCTATAATTCTAAACCACAGTATTATACGATTCACAACTGGCTCTCATTATCTTCTACCACATAAAATCCTTGGGATGAATGTGCCATACCTAGTTAATTCAGTTGTGTTTTTTTGTTTTTTTTTTCCAGTTACGGAGAAATAAAGAACATCTACATACCAGGTTTTATAAATCATTTGAAAATGGACATACACAGATGGTTTTAATTGACATAAGGACATGATTCATAACAGAATATAAGAAAAAATCTAGCAACTTTATTTTGGTCTACTGATTAACCCTCCTGCACAGTCTCTACACGCAACCCATGTTGGGACGTAGGGTTTTAAGCACCCTGCTGACAAACTGTCAAGAATTCTAAGTGACTGCCACCTTCATGTCATTAAAATTTTCAAGGCAGACTTTACAAAAAAAAAACAAACCCATAGTTTTTTCTTTGAGAATCAGTTTAATAGAGCTCTATCTAATTTCAAAGCTACACTCAGAATTTTAGCAGTGCTCCAAACAGTACATTGCGCTGGGTAAGACACTACCACTGAGACTTGAAGCTCTGATGAATGTGAAAGAAGCTCAGTACTTCCTACAACAGTGTTTCTCACATGACTCTGCCAAATGTGACTTTTGGGCTGATGATTCCCAAAGCAGGGGATCTGCTTCGCAAGACTTATTCTGGAAGATTCAGCCAAAACATTTACCTGTTTCTAAGGGACAGGGGAAAATACGGGATTTTTGCTTCTAATAAAAAAATAGTATATTAATAAGCTTTCCTTAATAATTTGGTTGTGAAACAAAGCCTGGTACTAGGCAGAAAAGTTGTCTGTGTCAAGGATAGTCTTTCAACTACACCTATAAAAATCTGCCTATATTTGGCCCACCCAGAGCCCTATCAAGAAAAAAAACAAACTCTTTAAGCAAGTCCAGCACGATCTGGAAGGTGGAATTGAACTGCTAATTTCCCTGAAGACTCCTCAGCTCACTGTAACATGCAGCTGAGCAAAACATTTCCTGCAATTAAAGAAGAAAACTTGTAATGACACTTTTTATCCTCTGTGACACTTTGGTTTCCTTCCTGAAGGAAGGAAGATGTGACTGGATGCAGAGACTGGAAGGGTGAGAATGGAGACCATCTAGAGACTGAGAAGTGAAGACATTTTTTAAGAGGAATCGGGAGCGCAACTGGGTCTGCTCATCCAAATACCAAGGATATAAACAGATACAGCACTCATCAGAAACTGCCCAATGGAAATGTGTGGGAGCGGAGAAGGGACGGCAACAAAATGTTGATACGTCCCTTCAGCAGCAACCAATAACATACGAAGTATAAACCACAGGTTGTCTAGGACTTTGCAGACAACAGGAATTAGGCATAGTAAGTTAGAGCCTGTTGGCAAAGTTGAGCTTAAGCTACTCGGATATTTTAAATTTCAGCAACAGAGGTAGTGAGAGAAGTAAATTTCTCTGGGCAATGCATAAACTGGGTGAGACTAATACTCCCTTCAAACCCAGCATCTTGTCTCCTCCTGTAGCCATACCTAGGGAAGCAGGAAGCAATATTTCCCCCAATGCACTCTCACAATCCCCAGTGAGATAGGAAAGAGGATCTTCCTGACCAAAATCCAATCAGGGCAGAGTCTTTCTTTTGCTTCAATGAGTTTACTCGATTACTTTTCAAAGCCACACCAATTTTAAGCCTCTGCAGGCTCCCAGGCCAGAGTACTCCTTATGTGAAGCTACTCCCTTTGGATGGTTTTGAGCCTGTTGCTGGCCAGTTGTATTTAAAGCCCTGGTTCTTATATTAGGAGAGACAACAAGCAATCTTTGCCTCTTCTTCTCCCTTCTCCATCACATTTATCTGCTTATAGGCCTTTACCCTTTTGCTTCCTCAACCATCTGCAGAGATGTATACATCTTTCTTCATACAAGAAAATGATTCCTTTTTGCCTTTCCTTCTTCCTCTTCCAGTCCTACATCCTCTTTAACAGACACAAGATCAGAAGATCTATCAGTACTAAAACCCAATTATATAAATGCAGATACAATGCACAAATATGACAAAGATTAGTATTTTTCTGAATAACTCAATAAGTAAGAAAAAGTTGGCTGCTGGTTTCTATGCCCCATATTCAGTATTTTCATACAGGTATTAGAGATGAGCTTTCAAAAAAATATTTCTAAGGGGAGGGGAGGTAAGTATCCTTCTGTAGAGCTCTGGCAAGAGAAGATATTGAATGCACACCCCAGGTTTACATAGTGAGGGAACAAAGGAAGACGGTTGCTTTGGAAAAGAGAAACAAACAAACAAACGGAAACTCCAAAGTGAGAATAAGAAATTTGACTTTGGTGACAGAAAGCTCACTGAGAATACTAGTGAGGAGGGAAGGACAGTTACTCAAAGATCAACAACTGTGTTCGTTCTGAAGTAAAAGGGAGTCAGAGATAGCAGAGGAGCTAACAGGAAAAATAAATAAAGAGTGGATTATACAAGAGCTTTGGTGTGTCTGAAGACACAAGAACTAATGTTGAAAAATAGAATATAAGGCTCCAAAAATTGATGATATTTGTGTGTTTCCTTCCCGTTCTCCAAACATATTCACCTACAATGAAGACATGGGGCAGAACACGCTGGGGTGAACTCGACAGTAGCAAACCATTCAGCAAACAGCAACAAACAATAGGGGAGTTTTTGACATTTTCAGAAACCAGGGTGAAGAAAGAAGGAGGTATTAGACATTTTGAATCAAAACCCACTCAAACTGTTCCGCATTCCTGAACATTAGCCCTCACAGGCCTTTGCGATCATGCAGGACCATCATCTCAACAAGCAAAATCTTGAAAGAGTAGTGCTGAAAGCATTTGAATGGGCTCTGGGGAGTCAGTGTAACAACTCTAAGGGAAAGCAGATCAAGCAAAACAACAAGATTATTACAGATTCCCTGAACAAAAATTAAATGCTAGCAGAATACCTCACAACCCTGGAAAAATAATGATCTCCAAAACAGGCAGCTTTTCACCAAAGGGCCAGTTTAGATCTTCATCCGTTTTCAAGAGAGTTACATAGGTTTTCCATCACTGACAATGAGATCAGTCTTGGGTTCCAAGTGTAGGTCCAGAAGAGTTTACACCAAATGACAAAAGCTGTCACACAAAAATTACATTAGAATGCATGTCCCAAGGGCCAAATTTAACATCTTATCTGAGGGCCAAAGGATTCTGGAATATATTTCCAAGTTGCCAGAAGAAAAATACATTTCTGAAAGGAGAGAAAACAAATACCGAATGCATCTTTTCTGGTATAAATATTTCGGGAAAAACAACCCGAAAAGTTCATGAAGTTCAGTTTCAGGAAATTTCAGTACACTTAAGCTGCTGATCTAAAATTTAAAAAACAACTTTAAAAAGGTTTGGAGACAGTGCATGTAGCATTCCAGCTGATATTTTACTGCAAAGGCCAGTGTTTGGGGAATGATTTACAGAAGTGCAAAGCAGCACTCCGTGGCTGTCAGGGCTTCTGCACAAGTTGACTACCTAGTTCCATCACGTGCTTCTAAAAAGTTCACCACAGAGCCGCTCAAAGGCTAGAAGACTTCAGTGTAAGTGCTGTCAAGAGGGGACGTAACTGACTACTGAAGGGTAAACTGCTGTGCCGGCACCGTCCTCTGCCAGAGGGAACAGGACACACAAGCCAAGGGCAGGGTTCTTCCTTCACAAAAGCAAGTCAAATACTGATATGGAGGAGAACTGTGGGAACACAGTGAAACGAAAAATTAACAATCCTTGGCACCTGACATGTACAATACAAGCTCTATTAATACAGAAACATCAGGGTGTTACTTGCATGGCCACAAAATTTTAAAGTGCATAATGCCCCTTTAAATCAGGCCTATATAAACCTCTGCATAGAAATTAAATCTGCTACAGATCAAGTTACATAAACTGTGTAACAGATGCTTTATATTTATTTTTTTATTCTTGTTTAAGGTTTTATTCATTACTAATCAAATGTTTATATGACTAAAATTTGGGTTAACTTGAAATTATGTGTTTTATTTGAATTTTTGAAAGCATGCAATGCCCACAGTTGTCCTGGCAGTATTTAAAAAACTGAAGTCATTAAAGTATTTTCCAGTCCAATAGGGAAGACAATGAAGCCGAATGTGCTATATAGCAACATTTTTCTACTTGATGTACTGTTGTATCTGGTAATCAAAATTCACTGTCTTCTCATGCCACATAGGAAACAATATTAATTCTTCAAGTGGGATTATAAAATACAGATAAATATACGCCAATAACAGATCATAAGAAAACAAAGTCACCAAGACTGTCATGAAATATATCATGTATTTGTATTTCTTTTCTGCAAGATAAGAAATTAAATGGATTAAAAGAAATTAAATAGATTTCATAGTTTTAAAAAATTTAAAAAAAAGTAGTTTGGTAGCGTGAGGATTCTTAATCAGAATTTAAAGGAAATGTATTGAATTATTATGGCATAGATTGCAAAAAGGAGCCTTTTCCCAAGTCACCCTGTCTTGAAGCTTTAGAGGTCAGTTTACACTTTGATAAATTCAAAACTGCCAAAATAATGTTTCGTAGAATCACACAAGTCAGAAAGGACCTCTGAGATCATGAAGTCCAACCCCTGATCCACTACCACTATGGTTACTAGACCATGGCGCTAAGTGCCACGTCCAGTCTCATCTTAAAAACCTCCAGGGACGGAGAATCCACCACTTCCCTGGGCAGCCCATTCCCAGAAGTTTTTAAAGACCATTGGTACCTGATCGTGTAATATCAAGAAATTTTTCTGAGGTGTCAATTTTCACTTCAAGAACTCGGGCTACAATGCTTATCAGTAAGTTAATCAAGCAACCGTGGCTAAGTGTCACTTAAATGACAAAAGAACACCAAGGAAATAGAAGATACCATGTAGTTGTGACATTTTGTCTCCTACCATGAGGTCTTAAGCTCCTTGTGAGGCTCTGGCACACACAGCAAAGGGGGTTACCCAGGAGATGTTATTTAAACCATGTAACTAAACCTCTACCATACACTTGGCTTTCGGTTTTAAGGACCTGGACTTGTTGGCCCAGCTGTTTTCTTGAGATGAAGGGAAGTCAAGCAATGATTTATTTAATATTAGAAATATGACAAATTCCAGAGGAGAGCGTGCCCAAACGAGGGAGAGGAATCTGTGCATGTGTCTGTCCGGATGGCCGTTCCTCCACTTTCCAATTGCTTGTAATCACCATGCTTCAGGCTAGTTAAGTTTGTACCTTGACTTCAAGCCCCTAAAGAGTCCTACTACACTTACAACCACCTGGATCACATCACTAAACTCTTCTAGGTGATGTTCTCACCACGGTGTTGTCTGAAACAAAGTTAGTTTAGTTGCAAACATAAGCATCCAAGAAATTATTATTTTTAGAGATAGCTCCCTCTCTGAGAATAAATGAAAGCTAGTAAAAGTCAGAAAGAAGATGATGTTGTAATGATATAAAATCATCAGTCCTATACTCTTTCCAAGGATGGTATGGATGTTTTGGAAATAAACTGGTAAGCGTATTGCACCATTTCAGCAGACAGGAAACCTTATCCCTTGCCAAACTCGGTAACTATGTGTCATTTATAGATCAGTACATATGGCATATGCCTGCAATCCCATGAGTGTAGCAAAGGAAAAAAAAAAAAAAAAAAACAAACAAAAAAACCTCAAAAAACCCAGAAGCTCTGAAGCTGCAAAGTTCAAATCCAGACTTTGCCGAAATTTAAAGACAGTTGAAGCCAGATATTGTTTCAACACAATAGAAGGTTTGGAGCCAGCTGCAAATTTTGGCTATATAAATGACTGTTTCTGCAATTCAAGCATTTTCGTGAGCTAGGCTTTGGTTTGAGCCATGAGCAAGATACAAAAGTAGCCACGAAAGTTGAGAAATTAATTTGTGCCCAAAGTCTGTGTCAAAGCTTACTTGATCCAAAGTGTGTAAAAACTAACACTAATTTTATTCTGTGGTGCAGCTGATGCAAAGAACAAAAAATACACTTTGGATGAACATGAACATTTTGGGTTGTGATGTAAAAATTGGCAGCGGGGCAGACTCTGCAACAACCTTTAGACAATTGCTCCAATGGTAACTAAAAATGTGCATTTTCTTACTAATCTAAATTTATCTCAACCTGCAGCCATTGGATCTTTTGACAACTTTCTCTGCTAGACTGGTGACCCCAATTTTTAAGTTTTATTCACTGTAGAAGTATGCATCAGCAAAGACTGAAGTAGGCATTAAGCTTCTCATAGTCAGGCGAAACAATATCAATACATACCTGTTTCCTAACTCCTCCTTGATCCTGACATTTGCTTTCTGATCAGCTTTTGACCATCCAACCTGAATTCTCGATGTCTGGGCACACCAAAGCCCAACAGCCACTGCATCAAGACCTTGAGATTCCTTTGCTTATTTGTGTATGGATCGTATCAGCTCTTTTGGCCACAGTAGTAGTCCAGAAGGTAGCAATCAGGTATTATCCATTTCAATTCCCAATTCTTTATTCACTCTTTCCAAGTTGGAGACCCCTCCCCTGTAATTAGAGCTGTCCCCTTGGCTAGTGGATATAAGAAGTATTTGGCCATATTCAGACATACTATTTGCTGCATCCAGATGACCATATGATCTAGATTTTCCCTTCTCATTAATCACTCCCAAGACTTCATGCCACTATTACACCATCAGTAAAGCTTTTACGTTTCATTCCAGCAGGTTAATACAGATAGATTTCAAATACAATGTTGATGCAAATTAACCAGGACTAATACCTTTTGCAGATAAGATCCTGTTTATGGTTGTGGAGGAAGATGGTATTTTCACCAGAATGAGGACAACAACATGACCTTAAAAACATCTTAAAAACTCCAGAATCCTCAAGCAATGTAGTCTGCCAAGTTCTAAGGTCAGAGTGTCTCACTGAGCAGAAGATATGGAACAAGACAGACACCGAGAATTTTGAAAAGTTCTCAGGTTACCTTGTCATTCTCCCAATCCTCCTTTTCCAACCTTTCATCCAACATTATGGGATGAAACCATCTCAAGGAATGAGTTGGAAAAGTCTGAAGGATAACTTGAAACTCTTCTTGCCCTCTGGAAAATTCTGAAATCCCTCCTATTTAATTACAGCACAGCTTGTATAACACTTTGGCTGCATTTCTTCCTCTGCTTTGTTTTGTTTGCGTTACTAAGAATATTTGCATGAAAACAGGATATTTGTTTATTAAGAGCTCATCATCTCCTGCTGTGTATTCTCCAGCTTAAGTCATATTCCTTAACATTTATTAGCAAAAGGAGACTATAAATCCTGTTTCCCGTAAACGTTCCTAATAATAAAATGAGCAAAGAAACTAAAATGAAGTAGAGAGATTCAGGGAGAAAGAAAGAGAAGGTGAGAAGGAGAGACAAGATGATACATGGTGTAACTTGTGTTTTCCAGAGGCAATGGCCTAAAATGTTTCCCATGACACGTGAACTTTTCTTCAGCATTTCTTATCCATGCTTCCATTCCCAAGCAGTCATTTCTCAAACTGGGCAGATATATGTGAAAATTCTACCTTACCATCAGAAGGCAAGTCAGTAACTCCACCTTGTCCCTCTTACTCCTACTGATTTTCTCTACAAAGAATGCCATGGGAAAGGATTCATATTGCCCACACAGCTGGCACCACAGATATGGAACAGCAGAAGAAAAGATTTAAGTGCTTGCCAAGAAAGGACTAAGCAAGCCTCAAGTGCCATCTTAGGTTTAGCTTCATAATATCTTCTCATTTATCATTTCCTTCAAAATATGGTTTTCATTTCCAAGATGTACTAGATTGATAGATTATCACATGACTGAACATGTTTACAGTTTTGCAGGCTTTTTTTAGCTCTAAAATCTGCAAAGATCTGCAAGTAGTTGGCTAGAAAAAATAAGTGAGGAACTATTCTGAAGTGCTAAGCAATAGTCCAAAGCATTAACATACAAAACGCACATCCAAAGGATTTCTACTTACCCTTTGAAGGATAAAAATGGAGACTACATGAAGTCAGGGCTATACATTTATAAATGTGGGGACATTTTTCTTCCAAATAAGAATCTAGGCACAAGAAAAAGATGTAAAGAAAGGACTGGGAATGATTCCACAACTCTGGTATACAGTACAACCAGTATTACATAATCATATCTTCAGAGATGTTAAGCAAACAAAGCCTATTTTAAAACAGAATAAATACTGCCCTTTCAAAATCACGTGATAAGCTTCATAGGGTGTTAAAATGCATCTAATGTAGGCTGTCCCAGCTAATATAAAGCCAAGGGCCAACTTACTGTAATTTAATAGAAGTGCTTTAAATGCTATCTAAGAATAAAATATTTTTATTGATTTCACAAGAAACTGGCATGTCCGTTGTATCCTTTCTCCTCCTTTGACTTTCTTGAAACATTACTCTGTTTTGCCTAAAGTTAGATTCAAGCTGATCTGTCATTCTAGACCCAAACCACATACTTTCACTGATGTAGGGATGAATTCTGCAGCTGCATTAAATTCCTCCTCAATATGTCTAAGGTTCATATAGAAAAAGGTCCTAAATTTCTGCCATTTAAAACTCTTACTGATACAGGGAACTTAAAAAGAGAAAACGAGGAACTTGGCAGTTACTTACCAGCCCAAATACATCAGTAACATTCATGGCACCTGTTTTCATGTGATGTGTGTCAAGCCTCTCGGGTCAATCCAAAGTGTTATAATGGACAAATGCCAAGTTAAGGTTTTCAGCACGCCGTCTCTCATGATATCCATTACTAACTGCAAACAAGCCCATTTTAGATAAATATGAAAAAAGTCACCCCCTAGAAAGGTCAATTGGTAGAAATAGGCTCAAGCTCTGAAACGGTGAGGTCTTTTGTCTTTTTGTCCCCCTACAAAACAAAATGTACCACAGTTCCCAGCAAATGAACATATTTTTTCCTAATAACATGAGTTTCATTCTTTTGGTTTCTTATGTGTGAAATCAACAGTTTCATAAGCAATCCTAGGTGATGGGATAAGTGCAGGAAACTAAATTCCTTACTTTTTTGAAAACACACATACTGTGAAGTAATAGAAGATAACCAAGAACAGGCTAAGTGCTTATAATACACCTCAAATATATATATACACACACTGCTACAGCTGTATATCCATAAATACATACTAAAAGACATGCATATGTAACATACAACTACAATCCAGGATTCAGATATTTGGTTCTGTAGTACCCAATATTCAGCATCACGCCTATTTCTTTTGTCATGTTCAGTTAATCAAATGCCCTTGTTGTGACACAAAGCTTAAATTTCTCGTCTTGTGGGAGAGCTAATCTCCCACACAGGGAGACAGCACCTGGGATGAACTCTCTTGAGAAGAAAGCCAGATAAAGGAACACAGGAGGTGTGGCAGTGAATTCTAGTAGCTACCCCAGTACAGACAGCTGGGTCAAGACCGTGCTCTTGCTTTACAGTTTGAAAACAACCTTCCCCATAAGGTGAACTGTGGGATGCCTTCTCTTATTCCATCTGCTTCCTCCAGAAGGGCTGAGGACAAGACCTCTACTGGCAGTTTTTTACTTGTAGTGGTCCTTCCATGCTCCCTAGGACATAGAGGTATAGGTTAAAAGAACATGAATTGCGCAAATTTTAATCAGAGACTTGACTACCTGCCAAACCATCCCAGAATTGGTAAGGAATCAAAAGGTCTTAAATCATGTTTTAGACACAGGTTTTAAATCATTTGGACCTTACATTTATAATAAACTACATGCTTTATATTTTTTATATAAAACTCCATCAGGAACAACTCAAGCCAAACACTCACTAAAACCAAATTATTCCCACGACTAGAAGTGCAAATTTTTTAACCATATTACAACAGAATCCAAGCAAAAGTTAAAACAACATTCCAAATTTGTAGCCGACAAATTTTAGAGAAAAAAGAATTGTCAGTCTGAGATACCTGCTGTAAGACTCCTAATTCCACATTTATACTACTAAAATACAATGTATTTACTTTCAGAAGCAATGAGACTCTACAAGTTCCTCTGCAGATAGATCGCTAAAGAACTTGCACAATTACTATTTAGGATAATCTCAGCTTTAGAACTCCTGCTATTTTCCATTGTAAGGATATAAAGTGCTAACTACTACATCTGATGCATTTTGTTGGGAATTTGGGACCTGCATGATTTATATTAAATAATATTTGTATATTTCATATTTTTGTTGGACTTCCATACACATTTGCCTTGGTGCCAGAATGAGGAGAAATTAAAAAAAATATTTAAAGAGATCTCAGTTCTCAAACCATTTAAGTTACAATCCTGAATATTCTCTCATTACTTCACTCCAGCAAAAGAAAGTTTATGTGGTTCATGGAGGCATGGAAATAGGTGCCATATTTTACTTCAGAAAGATTAACAACCATTTTAAACAGAGAAAAGAAATTCCTTTGAACGAGTGGCAGACTATGTGTATGACATAGGTCAAGATGTAAGGATGTGCATTTTTGCCTCGATGCTCACCCACAACCTCTGGATCAGCATCAAGTCTTCAGTATTTTAAGAGCAGACCTTACAGCAGGATCTGCCTGATGCAGATTCCTGCTCCTGCGTGGCATCCCAATAAGTTCAATGGGACTGTGCATCAGATAACAGTTCAGTGCAAATGAGAGTTTTGACTGCAAGATTTTCGACACAGCAAGGTTGTCTAATTGTATGCTTTACAAAGCGCTGTGCACATCTATAAAGCCATTTGTCTCAGTCTGAGACAATTTGGAGGGGTCAAAACCTCTGACAGAAGTCTTCTTCCTCTGATTCAACACCCCTGGTTCTATCTAACACAGAGAGAGAGACCAAATACATCCAGATGTAAGCGAAAAAAATAACTCTTTATCAAGAGGAACAACAATTCTGATAAAACTGAGTTAAGCTAACCAGTGAGGAGAAAATTCCCAAGCTTCCATCCACCGGACCAAAAGGAGATGGCAGGTGGCCTCCTCCCACTCAGTAAAACCTGACAGGAATGGTTTGGAGGGTCAATGCTGGAGTGAGGATGCAGTGCCTGCACAGGCAGCTGAAGCAGTTGGAAGGACCCACAAGACACCTGCTGGGTCCAGCGATGAGACCTGGTTGCTGCAACTCTGATGGTGTTTGTAGTCCTGATCCGCTAAGGAGGAGATGATGGTGGTGGTGGTGGTGGTGGTGGTGGTGACCCACGTGGTAGAAGTCACATGGAGTGAGGGAAACCCTCAACCTGCTGAGTGGAGTGTGGCCTTTCATTGGCCTCAGGGTAGGTGGGAAAGCCTCTGGTACCTCCCCTGGGGCGGGGAGTTCTTCCCTGGGTGGCGGGACATTTCAAGAGTCTCTGACACCTTCTAAGGTGTTGTTCCTGCCTGTTATATCAGCACAGGTGGATCTATTATGGCCATCAGCAGAGATGAATATCTTCAAGTCATGGGTGTGAATTGTCCTGATGCCTCCCCAAGGGGAGTTATCACAGGTGAGTCATCTGTCTAAGGACAAAGAAACAATACCCACCTCATAGCCTCAGGTGTCAGGTGTGCACGCCCTCAACACTCAACACCTGGATTGTCTGAGCCATCACTGCAGTCTTTTCACACTGGTGGATAAATTCTTCTCCTAGGATAATAGAGTACCACCCTTAAGTCCCTCCCCACAGTCTAAATTAGTAGGCATATTTGGGGAAAAGAGAAAAGAGAATACCAAAGTCTTTGTGTAACCCAGGACACCATCTAAAAACATAATAAATAAAGTGAAAACAGAAGCAATAAAACAAACATAAGGCTAGTAGATGTCAGTAGGAAAACAACAGAGTTGGATGCAGCAACCAACTATCACATATATGTAGCTACTGGAATCAGATCACATCAGGCATCAGCAGCAAAATGCCTCCCCGTACAGTGCACTTATCCTAACATTTTTGCAGGTTTGTGTTACTTTCCCATGCCATTATGCATTGGCTAATCCCTGTGTGCAAGGTATCTCAGCTTCAGGCATATCAGCCTTTTTACTACATTAAACTTAACCATTTAGGATTTCTTCTTGTACATACAGTTCTCAAAGTGGCTGGCAATGTTTGACTGTAGAGGGGACAGTCAAAGAAACAGGAATGTTGCTCATTGAATATTTGTTAAACCAAGGAAAATAGCTGCTCAAATAGTTTCTTCTTGGTGGCTTTACTACCTATGTATTTGCTCATAATGGAAGACATATCAAGTAGAATGAATCTGTTTATGATGATCAAGTAGAGAGAGTCTAAAATTCCTCTACAAAGATCGAGTCACAACCTTCGACATTTTTGTGAATACCCACCACTTGGTCCACTAATTAGATCCACTTCCCCAATGTTTTTCACAAAAATGTCAGTCAAATGCATGAAGAGTCAACATCAGAAGTTTAGAAGAACCCAAATGATCTCTACATACAAGTGATGAAATGTCTACAGGTCTCTTCACCCAAAACAGTATTTCAGCAAAGAACTCTCAGAAGCTGGCAGAGCTCCTTTAGTAGCCAGATGAAGAAACCTTAACTGACCCATGTAAGAAAGGAATGTCTGTTCTGTTTAGATTAGGTATAAGACCAAGGGAGAAACTTAGATTCTTACTTCGAATTTCCCAATATCTGGAAATGCTATTCCAGTGTCTGGAGTTTTTCTCTCTGAACTGTACCTCATCAAGGTGTACATATATACCTCAAATCAGAATCTACTAAAAATATCACTTAAATATTTAACACAGAACAAAATAACTTTGATTTTACATTTTTCTGCAGGTTTCTTTCTTGCACCTTGCAAACTAGTGGCAAAACAGAGATAGATAAACTTGAAGGATTTTCCTTAAGATTGATTTTCCGCTTTTAGACAACTGCAAGTTTCTTAATCATTCAAAATCACATTACAAAAAATGGCAATACACATCCCAAACTCTGGGTACAAATGTGTGATCTCAAGATTGAAACTAGAACTCTCTAAAAACAATCTTTACTAAGGATGAGCACGTACAACTATATTAATGTACTCTACAGACCAACAGAAAGGCTTTTCAAGCGTAAAAATTTGCTGCTGAGCACAAAAAGTCCACACAGTAAGCACTTGAGGGGCAGGACAATGGGTTTTGCTGATTTTTGTTTGGCTGGTTATTTGTTAAACTTTGGACCAGTCATGTTCCATGGCCTGAAAGCCCTACAGCAGCTGGAGTGTATTAGCGGCAAGCTGGAGTGTATCTTCCAGCACAGTTTCATCTGAAAGGAATCTAGTTCATCTGCTCCAAGATCACTTGCCAGTGCATATCAAAGCAAGGTAAGTGTGGACAACTGGTAGATTATCTTCAGAAGAGCACTCCTGAGCTGAACTAAAACATGCAGGTATATGGTCCCTGCGGATATGCTTTGGAAAACACATTGCAATGTGGAGACTAAGCAGAGATCACTGACCCACAGAACCTTTTGTAGTGTTTTGAAGGGACAATGCCATTATTACTATGGCCTTCCTATTTAAAAGAAAAATAATAAATCATATGAATGGTAAACTAACATAATGCTATTCCTTCCCTATAATATAGTTTTTCCACATATCAATTTCTTTGGCTTTGCCAAGTCTGCTGGGTCAATGTATAATGGAAACTAGAGATAGTCCAAGCAACTATGAAACAAATAAACTGAACAGTTACAAAATCCTTCTGTTCAGTTATGATCACATTATGGAAAACTCTGAGAAATCTTACTCTAAGTGTTTCCCCTACCATTTCCTTTCAAGCTTCCTTGCGAACAACAAACACTGGCTCCAGTGTCATGGCAGAAGACAATACACTTAACCTTGATTTATTCAGCCTAATAGGAAAAAAAAAAAAATAATTAAAAGAAATCTTTATATTTAAGCAATCTGACATAATGAAGTAGATTGTCTCCCTGCAGGTGTTAGCATGTAAAACCAAAGGTAAGAATTACTTTTTTTAAAATAAAAGGAAAACTGAAAATTTCTCCATATGGCCTTTTCTGTAAAATCTAAACATCTGCTTAAGATCCCGCTGCAGTAACACAATATGTCTGCAGCTTTCATATTTATGAATAAATGCATCTTAAAATACAATACTTCAAAATCCATCCCGTCTCCATTTGCCTGCCAAATTCAGAGTTCAAAAATCTCTGACCCGGGTCCTCTAATCAGTTTCTGGCCCTCCTGCCTCCCTCAGGAGCTGCAAAGGTGGAGGGAGCTGGCCATGGCCAGCACGGCTCCCTCCTCTGGCAGGACTGTCCTCACTGGCATGTGTGCCAGATCCAAAAACAGGCTGTGCTTCCCCACTGCCAGCCCTGACAAAGGAAAAGGTGTTGGAGTACATGGGAGACACAGTAGGGCTCTCTGGCCAAGGTCACAGAGCTCAGGTAGAGGGATCCACTTGGAGGACTGAAACGTATCTGTACAGCTCAAACCTCCCGTGAATTTTGTTTGGTAAGCAAGAATCACAGGCAGTAATGATGTCTGGAGTCAAAATCACCTTATCAAAAGAACACCTTTGATCTGTCACGGTATGGGCAAAGATATCCCCTAAATACAACATCAAGGGCTCAAGAGGTACGAAAGCCTGAACGTTATTTTCAGCATACTTCATTATATTAAAAGGAACAGTTACAACAAAGATACTATCCCTGAAATGGAAAACAAAATATTGAATTTTACTTATCTGTGAGCCAATCCCAGATGAAAAATCAATTTAACTCACTGTTCTTAAAATGAGACAAGGACCGTGGTTCTTGTTGCCTGGGGCTGTGATGCAAGTTTGTGGAACTCTTTTGAAACCCTACTTTACTTATGTCATGATTGCTTAATTTAGAATTGGCTTAGTCACTGACATTTCTGTACATTATTTCATGGATCACAGCTACATATCAAGGTAAATGAATGGAAAGATACCTTATTTGATCTTTAATATCAACACACCTTGTGACTATCACAGTACTCAAGCAGCTGTTCTGACAAGAAACACCTTTAAGTTTGGAAGGCTTTTTGACTGAGTCTATTTTGTTTATTCCTGATAAATTATTTCTAATTAGTTACTTATTATGAGTTATAAAGTTTTCAGCTCTTCTGAAAGGGCTAACCCCTCGAATCTGCTATTTTTCAAGAGGGTGGGGGTGTTTCTTTATTGTACTCCACCCCTTTCTCTTTTATTTCATTTTCTCCTGGTCATAGACTCTGCCAAATATTTCAAAGCCCTTCTTGGCAAATAATAAAAATTATTTGGACAGAGTACACTGCAATTAGAATTTTTTGGCAGGCTTCATATTTTGGATGCTGATGAGAAGAGTATCAGTTTTAGCATGCTTGACTACTTCATTATTTCAGATAATTTCCTGCCACATAGCCCCACTGCTACAGATTGTGTTTTCTTGAAAAAACAGCAAGGAGACACATCCCAACTTCTGTTTTTTTCAAGTGCAGTTAACATTAAATAAGTCAGTTTTTCTCCCCCATCTGTCAGCCACTATAACTTAATTCAGAAAATCTTATTTCTCTCTCTAACCTTCTGTATCAGAAAACTGTTTCTTACACTCCAGAATGTAATATCATGTCACTTGTTATACAAGAAGAGGTTGTAAACCACACAGAGGAACACATTTGCATTGCTGTCATTAGAGGCCAAATTCAATTATTCCCTCTTCTGTTTGGCTTTGGTACCACAAAAATCCATGTACATCCCACTAAGACAATTTTATTTTTTTTTTGTGTTGGGGGAACTGCAGATGAAGGTTGTGACCCTATGCATATTTCTGCACTACAGAAGTCATACGATATTTTTATTGGATTCTGCTCTAAATTTGTGTCAGCACATCCTTTATAAATCCTTATTTTGGTATGGATTATAAACTGTTCATAAAAAAAAATTCCAAACTAAAAGTCTATTTTGTTGGGGTGAGGGGTGCTAACTACCAGAGTTGATGATTTGGTATTTCTAGGCCCTAAGACTACAAACAAAACACACCCTGTGAGAGTTCAGAAACATTTTTTACCAATCAGAGACTTGTTCTCTTTATGCTTTACAGTTAAAGCATCAGGCAAGCTGTTTGCTGGAGTTTTTATTTCCCCTATATAGGTTTTTCCAATAAAAACTTCCAATGAAACCAAAAATCAGTACCGGACCACAATGCAAAATATGAAAATTTCTCCCCCTGCTAGGAGACGTCCTAGTGGTTTGTGTTATTTCTTCCTCACAGAGTTATCATCTTCTAAGAAAAAAATCTCACAAAACTAATTCAGGGTGAAAGAGCACCAAGGGGGAAAGTGGTTGAGATACATGTCCTCATGATCAGGGAGAGTTGTTTTTCCTTAACTTTCTCACTACATTCTGGTATTTCATAATAAAGTAAAACTGCATTTTTTTACCTGTCACTATAGACAACATTGCTCAAGAATCATCTCTTGGCTTGCCAGCACCATCAGCTCCTCAGCTCCATCTCTAGCACAGGCCATGATTCTTTCTGCAAGTGGAATTGAAAAAAACCTTCATAACAAGGTTAGGAGACAGTTCTGAAAGTGTTACTTTTCCCTCCTTCTCTGTTCTCCTGTCCTCAGAAAACATGCATTTGGCTTGGGAAGGCCAAACTTGGTCTGTTAATCACCATAAGTGGGGCTTTCTTCAAAATTGCTTCATTGCCAATGATCTCACACTGCAGAGCAACATAAGGAAGCAAGCTGGACTTTCACAGTGCATTTCTCCTCAGTCACAGAGTAGCTTTCTGTCCTCCACCTTTTAAGCACGTTTAAGGAAAATGCACACAGCCATCACTGTGAGCTCCCTATCCACCAAAAAGTGTCTGACAGACAACACAGCAATACACAGAAGTCGTGCTACACCTCCTGGGATGACACCTCCTGGCTGCCGCTGCGAGGCCTCAAAGAGAAGGACAACAAGCACATCTTAGCAAGATGAAAAGTTCAAAGCTAACTTTAAGGTCAGAAGTTCATTATGGAAAATGCTATGGAGAGCTGATGCTGACACCGTTTTATAAGAAAAAAGAAGAAAAACCCACAAGAATTCATAACGCTGTTCACAGACTTGCACTGAACTCAGCTTTGTGGAGTCCCGTGTTGCAGAGAGAGCCATTCGTGTGGTCCCTGCTCGTGGTGTTTTCACGATTCTCATAATTAATTTGATATGAGGGTTCCTGGCAATATTGGTGGTTGAGTACTGCAGAAGCTGGATAACACTTCACTGATGATTTGCAGAAAGCCGTGTATGTTTATATCTTCAGCAGACCATCAAATCCACAAAATACTTTGGTCAGTTTAGTAATTATCCTGGGAAGAGAGGTAGTGCTGCCATTATCAAGATTCTGGCTTCTGCCTACTGACTTCAACCAGCTTTCATTCTTTGGGGTCACAGATGTGCTTGAACATTACACAGAATACATTACTTCCATAATGGGATTGTGACTTGTTCTGGATCTGCATTGCTTTCATCACCACATCCACATCAGCTATTTAGGTCAATCTCAATAACTAGTCACACGTATGTACATCTGCAGTGGCTACATGAAGACTATCAAGAAAACCTGTGAATCTTCCTCATCGTATTCTGCATTTTCTGTTTCGTTAACTCCATTTTACGTAATTTGCTTCTTAAAGATTTTAAATTACTTTTTTGTCTGTTATTGAATATTAACACCTTCATTTAAACCCATATTTTACTTGTTGACCTTCTGTAAGGGAGTGGTTTCCATTAACAGCATTCAGATCTTAGTGAGTTGGTGGAATCCTAGATTTCAAACTAGCACCATCACGCACACAATCAGAATAGAAAATAACCCAGCAATGTACAGTAGATACATTCAAAAGGGATAAGCACTTAAAGTTTAAAAATGCATGGACATACTTGCAACATTTTCCATTAAAAACACCAACAATAGTTAGACTCCACAGAATGCAGAGAAGGGGGGAAAAAAAAAAACAATACAAAAGAATTTCAAATTAGTTGCATAACTTTCATCTGTGTCTTCAGCTTCCTTATTTAATGAGGATAAACCAGCCTCTTAATAAAATCCATGAGATTTACCCAGTCACATACCTGCAAGGACTTGGGCAGGTCCTTGTATAGTTTCAGCTCCTGATGTTTCACTTTTTCCTGCTTACAATATGTTGATAAACAGAGTAATAAATAGAGCTGGAACTGCAGCATTCTTCAAACTTTTTGCTTTTTCTACAGTTTTCCTTGAATCCAAGGTCAAACATGTGATTAAAATAAAACAATTATACAAACCCCTCTGTACGTTTACTAAACAAAAGGCAACCCTCATACATATAGCCAGTCACTAATGACAGTTGGAAATATAGGATCACAAACACTGGTACATTCTCCAGAAGACTGAAGATGGAGTCAAAACTACAGCTTCCTCTCCTAAATGAAGGAAAAAAACTGCTTTTCCCTTGTTTTATTTCATAAGCATGTAAATGACAGAGGTCATTTCTGATGCTCACTTCGTGCCTCAAGGAAAAGAGTTTTCCTCTGCACAGAGTACTGCACAGTTAGCACACTGAATCTAACAAATGCAGAGAACAAGAAAAACCCTCATGATCTTAATAAAGATAATTAGAAAATGAAACTAAATGGAGATAATTTTCAGAGATCGTTGCACAGCTAGGGGCACAAAACATCCACTCACTGCTGTTAAATAAACAGAGCACATGGAGGCAAAGTATGCCTGAAAGCAAATTACCTGTTCATGCACTTTAAAATTTACAAATCAGAGTGGGTGTACAGTGGGCAAGGTCTATAGCTGGTATAAATAGGCAACCAAGTTCACATGCTCTAAGGATTTTTCCCTTAAAGATGACTGTGTCTAAGTATTCATATTCCTTATTTCTATGCCTATTTTAGGTATTTTGCTCTTAGATTACAGCAGTCGAAGAGAGAGAATATCAAATCTATCATGGCCTGCTAAACCAAATACACTAGATAACAGGTATTTTAGTGTCTTTCAAACAACTCTACCATGACATTGCTGTTAAATTATGCTGAAGTTACACTATGAGTTGTGCAAAGAAATGAGCTAAATGAGCTGGTTTCCTGAACTCAGGAAAGTCTGGCATCAAACCCAAACTGATTCAAAAGTAAACTTTCAAATTGAAAAGGGAGGACAAATGATTAGTCATCCTCTGTAATTAGAATGATGATGCAGTCTACTGTAAATGACTTTCACTTAGTCACTGTAGTCATGAAACATTGTGTCTTTAGCTAAAAAAGCACATAATTCTGAATGTAAAACTGTATTTCCCAGGAATAAGTTCTATTTCTGCCCCGGATGGAAACTGTTTCAATTTTCAAGTCTACAAGGAGTTAGTTCAACCTAGTCCTTATTCTATCCACTGGATAACACCATTTCTCGTGTTTTAGAGTCAGATTAAGGCACTTGAGTGAAGGTATGCCACAACACACCACTTTTCCTCCTGCCTCCAGGCTCAAATCTGCCCGTCTTGCACTTTAAAGCAACAAGATCCTATTTTACACCTTCAAGAATTATTGTAGATTAATTTTCCCTCCACCGGCCTCGTTTCACTCTTATTTCCTAGCTAGTTTGTCCCTCACGGTCTCTTCCTGCACCCACTAGAATGTGGGCATGCTGTTTCAGTGCAGGCCCTCTCCCTCCATCCAGAGGGAGAAGCATGCTGCTCAAGGACCTACAATGTGCTGAGATTTGCAATCTCCTTTGCTCCTGAGGGAGTCTAGCCCAAGGCCAGACTTGCATGCAAGTAATTTTTTTTATGCATTTTATAAAGCAGCAGTACCAGACTTCTGTGGCAAAGGGCCAAAGATAGTTGGGTCTTATTTCAGACTCCATACAGACTATGGTATCAAACCCATTGACACTGTTTAAGAGGGTACATGTTAAAAGGTCCAAAGAGAAATGTAAAGTAAGACGTGTGGCCTCCATATGCAACTCTGCTCCCCAGCAGGCAAGGATGTAAATCTCTGGTTTCTCAGCAGTTGAAAAGAATAGCCCAGGATCAGGAACCTGAAGTCCACTGTGTCCCAATGCCTGCTATTTTCTACTGGTGGGCTGTAAGTCTTCAAAAAACACCTCACCCTTCACAGGGATTAACTGGAGATTGGTCTTTCTGACCTGAGTAAGAACTTCAGAGAAATACCGACTAATACCACCTGTAGCTGCAACAGACTAACATGAAACTGCAGACCTTGGGAAAAAAAAAAAAAATACTGGACAGAGAAGAAAAACTACAGAATGCTCTTCAGTAAATCCTGTGTACCACGGGGTTTACATCTAGCTAGGTTCTTCAGTAAATATACTTGATTCAGTAACCACAGTCGGTCCCAGGAGTTGCCATCCCACTGCTGAAGACAGTAAAATTTAAGTACACTGAAGGCTCCCTCACAGTAAAAGGAGGGTTTCAAGCAACCTATAAGATCCTCTTTTCAGAACACTGGATGTACCAACTTCTGCTGAACAGGGAATAAGGAAGTATTTTTCTCTGCTCACATGTGGGAAGAAGGAGGCTGAAGCAGTTTGGGTATTTCACAGGCAGGATTCTAGGTGGAAGCAAAAGAAAAAAGGAAAACAATGTCTTTATGCTTGTCTGTGTCCTCAGTCTATTCTACCTACTGCCATAACGTCAGCACCCTGCAGAAGGCTTTTCTGCAACAAAAAAGAGAACTTTTCTGTGCTGCATGCACAGACGTGCTTGGGCCAGTTAGCAACTGCTGGAGTTACCCCATTTTTGGGGTGTTTATGGATTCTGGATGCCAGATTGGCATCAGCTATAGCTAGCTGAAATAAAATGAGCTAAGAATTTCCTTCAGAAGAATGAAAAATGAGTAATCTCATGGCACTGAGTTCTGGGGCCCAAAGCACTCTTCCGTAGTGTCCCTGCTCCATTTTGGCCCTGCCCTGACCAGAGGTTGTGTTTAACTGTTGAGTTGAAAACTCCCTAAAGTGGTAAGCCTAAGCAACAGATGAGTTTGACTTACACCATATGATGAAAAGACACTGAGCCAGATTAGATAGCTTAGTTTACAAACAATAAATGAGGTAATTTGACCAGAAATCTTTGCTTAAGAATTTGTCTAAGTAAAGCATATGGAAAACACACATAATCATATAAAACTTAAAAAAAAAAATGCTTTCTTATTGTTTTCAAAGGCATTTTGCAAACGTGCACTATTTTCACACAAATGCCATATTCATCTGACCTTGCATAAATAAAATTAGCAATATTGTTTGAAAGGTACCTGCAGGTATCTGTGAGGTTCTTTTGTAATTTCCACGAGTGTATTTTAAGGACAACTGTTTGCAAGTCTGTTTAGTCTGGATTTATTTCTGTTCAATCAGAAAAATTCTGAGCAATGAAGAAAATAGAAGCTCTTTCCACACTTGGAGGAAATTATGAGGGTTTCTGCCTTATAAGAAAACAGTCCATCTGAAGTTTCTTTCAGGTGTTTGCATTTCCCAGCAAAAAATGTTCCCTATCTTGCAGTGCTCTTCACTGAGAGAACATCCAGAACTAGAGAACAGTTCTGTATTATGTTTATGAATTATCTGAGAGCACACTGCAAATTATTACAATTTTTACTATCTGAAATAATTTAATGGTTACCCACAAATTGTGTAACTGGTTACCTAATACACATCACGTGACTTTCTCTTCCTTGATTAGATTAAGCAAATCTGAGCCAGGGGTTCAAAATGTGCTTTTCAACAGTGTTCTTATGAACAAAAAGGTACTTTCACTAATATTCACAGAAGGAAAATAAAAGCCCCAGGTCAGGAAATCACTAAAGCATGTGTTTAATTCCTCCCCTCCTTAAGAAAGGACTTATGCACACACTTAAGTTGCATTGCTTAACTGCTGTTTGAATGCTTTTCTGAACCAGGACCAACAAAGAGGAGGCAGCCACAGTTCAGTCCTCTTTATACCCTAAAAATGGTTTGAAGAGAATGAAGACTTCTGATTTATTGCAACAATCATGCTCTTTTAAAAGTAACTAATTTTGCATTTTTCTAACCTCTAATAGTTTGTATTCAGTTAATATTGGCTTTCAGCCCTCTGTCCTTAATTCTCATGCCCTCGTGTTTTCAAAATACACTTAATAGTATAGCCTCCATATGTCCCATTAGACAAAATTTGTGTTTTAAAGCTAGATCCAAGAGTAATTGAAGTTAATGGAAAGATTTAATTGTTTTCAATGAGAGTTGGAGGAAGAACTGATAGTTTAACTCTGGACACTCTCTTTTGAACATTCTCACTAAGGTGCTGATCCAACTCCCAGTGAAGTCAATAGAAGGATTTGTGTTGGGATTTGGATCATACCTCTATTCTTCTTGGAGTCAAATCCCCTTTGTCAATACGCACATGGACAAATACACAGATCTAAATGAAAACAAATGTTTGGCAACTTGTGACAGAAAGTCCAAATCTGTGTCTGTTTGTTTGGGCCAAACCAAAATTGTTACGCTTGACAAAAACATCATTATGCTGATCTGGTTTTAGTTTTTGCTTACTAGCAATTGTTTGGTGAATATAAATCAAACTTCTCATATTTTATTTTTTTGTGTATAAATGTATTCTACTGTCACTGTGGAAAGTAAAATGAGAGGGATTTCTATGCAAAACTCTCTGTTCAGACTTGTCATAACTTTGACAAACATAATCCGCTCAGACTAGAACTTTCTATGCTTGGTCTCCTTCAAGAACAATTCTATTTTTGCCAAGTATGAAGGAGTTTGCTTCAGCTCCCTTTTAGTTTCCAAAATACAAAAGGTTTCTCATTTAGGATCGATCCTACACTCAAAACAAAAGGGATGTGGGCTGGATTCCCAGAGGTGAGGCACTCTTGCAGTTCCCATTGGCTTTGGTGTTTCTAAAATCAGCTTCTGTGTTTTTAAAACAAGAATTCCAAGGGGATGAGGGAATACTGACTTGGACACAACGAGACAAACGGAGCCTTGGCTTGCACAGTTGCAGGGAGCAGAGATGTTGCTGACTGCTTCATCTGCTGGAAGTGTGCGTTACGTGCCGTATATGTGTTATGCTATGTGCTAACAGAGCAGTTTTCATGGTAGCATACAAGGACAAGAACAAGGTAGAAATCTGGGGGAAGATGAAGAGATGGTAAATCTTAAAAACCTTTGCAGATCTGCGTGTTCAAAACAACTGACGGAGCCTTTTCTGGCAGATGGATAAACAATTTCACAATTTATACCGATAACAATGCAGGCTATTCCATACCCCTAAGCAGACTGATTTCTAAGACCCAGTCACAAAATAATTGGTTCAGCTCCTTGCATCTTTTCTAGAATGGCACTGACACTCTTCCATTTTAGGCTAAGATGATCCTTTCTGTGTTGTGTCACCCCTCCAAGTACTAACTCAGGCTACTCATTAGGCCATTCTGCAGTCATTTAGCTTATGTCCTCCAAGATATTGTGTTGCTGTAATTTTTACTTCATGTAGCAAACACCATCACGTTATTTATCTCACCGTGTTCTCAAGATATCAGGTAGTCACCTCTAAAGTACATCCATATCCCCTTATGGTGATAAGGACACAAGAAATACATACATGCTGAAAAGTAATACCTAAACTCTAAAACTCAGTGAACAAGCACCAAAAAAATACAGTGATACTGGCCTAGTAATAACCCTATGGTTTGAAAATTATTTGTTTTAATTAACTCATCAGCAAGGTAACAGAGAAAATCTTCAGGCTATCCATTCTCTGGCTTACACAGTCATAAGATACTTCCCTCTGCTGGTCTATTTGTTGGAGCAGAAGGACTTTGGGTAATTTTCTGTGTGTTTTGCCTGTGTTTGACTGTTTGTTTTTGAACAAAGCCAAAAGACTGCAGAGCCTGGAAAATCTTTGAAATAATAATTACCAAACTATAAAGTTGCAATGAGAATTTCGAATAATATTAAAAGGTTGCGACCAAGAAGCTATTTGGTAAAGGGATACTTCTTTAAATATAGGAAAATATCTCATTAAAATATCTACATTATGTAGTGAAGAAAAACAACACTAAGAGAGCAGCAAAGTAGAAGCAGGTTTGGTGAGTTGGTAGCACCAGTGAAGAGGTCAATAGGTAAGAATGGTAGAATTACAACTCCGTACATGTTCTCATCTGACATGCATGATCAAACAATTTCCAGTTTATTTTGTCTGCTTCAGTTATTGATCATTGACTCCTTCTCTGTTTTTCCCTTTTTCACAGTAGGGCTTTATCCCAATTAGAGTTTCAAGATATTATTATAGTAATATCATTGCGATGATGACAGAAAGACTAAAGTGACTGACAAGCAAACCCATAACTTGAGAGTAGAAAAGTCAGAGTCAAGAGAAGAAATGCCACCTCCAGAGACAGAAGGTAGAATAGAACAGTTCAGTCAGAAGGAACCTCCAATGATTAACTGCATGTGATAGGTCCAACTGCAAAGGTGATAGAGATTTGAAGGGCATCTGCCTCTAGAGGAAGAAAATAATATAAATCATACCAAAACCCTGCAGTTTGAGTAGCTACATATAATTAATGGAAGAAAACTGAGTTCCTAAAACAGTTTGCCAGCCTGCTGAGGTGTTTATGTAAGCTTTTGCTTGTTTTATAGACCTTGCTACTGGTTTTAATGACATAAAGAAAACAAATTAAAATAAATGAAAAGAGAATACAAAACGTCCTCCTGCAATAAATAGGCTGTGAATTACAGAACAGCAGTAGATACTTTTGAAGACTAGAATGCTAAATGCACAAATGCTGTAACAGCCTCAGGGGATGACAGATGCCAAAATTTCTGGATGATCTGTTCATTCATCTTCAGGCAGGTACTGACAACAGCTCCTCTCTAAAGGGAAGGCTGTGTGTTCTGCTGACATCCACATCAAATGACTGAAATCCTATGACGATGTCAGTGCCACAGTTTTTAGCCTGAAGATCAGAGGATGACTTTAAGGCACTTCTACAATGCCTGATCTACAAAAAGCAGCGAAATCTTGGAAGAAATAAGGGATGCCCTTTCAAATACATCTCTAAATTTGGTTATCAAGTTGTGTTTGGCTCTGTAGTTTTTCCAGACTGATCACTTATCTCAAAAAGCCAAAATAGACCATTGAGGGAAAACAATAGGAAAGCTTTCTTCCCAACACAGTTGTTCTGGAAAGGGTACATTACCACCGTAAAGAGAATTTACGCTTTATGTTTTTCAAATCTTTATTAACCCGATAACCTGCCACTAAACTCCCTACCATGTACTGAATCAGGTGTGTAACTTCAGCCTATTTCCTAATTTAAGTCTGAAAACCGTTTTCTCTACCCACTGTGAATTTCAAGCAAATTCAAAAGCAGGTATTAGAACTCAATGCATTTCTTGAGGAACCGGCAGTGTTCTTTGTATTTAACCCTGTGACCTGTGCCTCTGTGAGGGCTAAATCACACCAACCTCTGTGGGAGGAATATTTAAGTCCCGAGCCACAATCTCACAGCACTGGAGGGGCCTGTCTTTGACAGAGTGAAATTAAGCACACATAATGTTTGAGAAAGTTCAGATTGGTAAAACTTGGCAGGACAAAAGGACAAGTCTTCAAACTGCTTTACTTAGCAAGATTTGGGAGAAATGCGCCGACTGTACATTCTCTACCCTCATTATATTCTTGGAGTTTTGACTTCCTCTGTTGCTCCCTAGCCACAGATAGGTATCTAAACACAGGGAAGGCAGACTGTTTTCACAGCTGCTAGAACTGTGTTATACCTATGTACTGTGGGCCACACAGGGGGAGCACAGTCACTTGACTATTAAAATAATAAGATGTTGCTTAAATCAACAGGTTTTAATTGTGCGGCTTAACATTTGGTTCTGTAACTAGAAAAAAAAAAAGTTGCTAGTAAAAGGAGAGTAGGTAAATTTCTTGGGGGGAATCAGAAGAGAAAAAAATGCAACTTTATGAAACCACCAACAGTTTGCAACTCTTTGTCTATACTTGACAGTGCATACATGGCTCTGCATTTCAGAATGTATCAATTCCACCCAAAATCTAAGCACCTGGTAGGGCAAAATGGACCCAGAGGAATGATTTTTTTTTTCCCTTCTGAAGTATCACTAAGAAGATAAAGAAAAAATAGGAGTCCAAAATCTGAGATTTCAATTTTTTTCAAATGGGAGACATCACCCCCTTCTCAACTGAATACTGCATCCAAAACATCTGTATTTCACTTGAGGAACAAACTACTTGTATTTGATATAGGCCTCAGTGTATTTCCAGTACATACAGAGTCTTACTTCACTATCTTATGCTGGCTCATACTGGCAAATGCCTTTTGTCCAGTGACTTAAAAATGACCCTATATTTTTGGAGGGGCAGGTTAGCATCACAAAAACGATCTTGTAACTGGTACTGTTGGCAGTGCCAGAAGAGAAGTCAAGGATTCTGAAACACTTCAGAAGTTATTGTTCAAGTCATGAATCTGGAAATTCATGTAGGTTGGCCATTACAATGAATGGAGTTTTGCCAATAGGCCAACTGATGACCTGCCTTAAAACAAAAGAAACCCAGCCTTGATCATTCTTTTATTCTTCTGATTTTTTTGCAGACTTAGAAAGTGTAGTACAACTGCTTAAAATAAGCCCACAATTTATTATTCCAGGAGCAATGTTTTCTTAATAATACAGTCAAAGTGTGTCTGGAATTTGGAAACACAATTTATTTTCCCACAACATGCCAAGCAACCAAAAAACTTACATTCCATGCCCAGAACAAAAAATCATGGCTGTTACAAAACAAGAAAAAGTAAATCATAAAAAAAAATACTGCTAAGTCTAAAAATCTATAAAGTAACACTGACCTCTTTATATACCTCATAAACAGCACAGAGAAATTCCTGCTTCTGCCAAACACTCCAGTTTGCAATGCTGTTCCAAATTTTCATTAGCACAGGAACCATTCTGACTGAAAGCCAGTGGCTCAAACTGTTTACTCACTTTTGCTATTGGAAAGGAAAAAAAAAAGGAGAGAAAAAACCCCACCACACAAGTTTATGTCACTGTGACACCTCTAGGTAGTGAAGCAAGTAAACAAGTGACACAAGCCTCTGGATTTGGGGGTTTATTTTTCCCTCCAATGTTTATGCTACTTAAACAGGTACATGGATGAACAGCACTGAATATCTCTGAGAAGTAACAGTTTTAGGCCCTGACTCAGGAAAGTATTAAACGTATTAACTTTAAACCTCATTTAAGGGGCTTCAGACCTAGCACCTGTAGTTAGGACAGCACGTGCATGGGTTGGCAAGCAGGGACAGTATATTTAAGATCATTTTGAGAATGACTTGAAGAATAAATGTGTGATCGTAGCTGATTTTTCTCAGGCGACTGCAGTGCAACATTTGAAAATTAAACTCTGTTAATCCTGCTTTTTTTTACATATATCCAGTTCAAACACATTTAAAAATTTCTCAATTTGTCCACCATGACACGAAAACAAAATGCCATAGAAAGCCTCTTAGTTACTTAGTAATATACTATAAAGGGGAATTTATTGGGCAGCATAAGCAACAGATAAAAGTATTGACTGTGTAAGATTCAAACTTGGATTCTGATTTTACCAATCCCAAAATTCAAGATAATTTGATCTAGAATTTTCAATTAATAAGTATATATTCCTTCCAAATACCCTACAATCTCAGTTTTGGAGATTATGGTAATTACCTTGTTATCTCATGAGAGATTTTGATATGTAAGACGCTGCAGAGCAGGAAAAGTAGTTGGTGGCTACCACTGATGCTGCTCACGTTGGAACACAAAAGACTGTGCTAGAATGGTCATTACTAAAACAAAATAGGAACAAGACATGATTCTCTTATTCTTTCTGTAATGTAAAAATGAAAACCAAACCAACCAAAAAACTTCAAAAAACGATCCAAAACATGGGAGAGAGGGATAGAGAGGAGGAGAAGACAATGAAAAGGAGAAGAAAAACTCGTTAGTTCAACGCTTTTCTAGTTCTCTTCCCTGTAATATATAGATGGAAAACAAAACTGATTAGGGGGGCTTTGGGTTGGTCTATGATACTGAAGTGTCACAAAAAAAGTCTATTAAATCCTCACCAAATATTGTTTCAGCTGCTTTAGAGCACACTCTGCAGTCACATAATGTTGAAGGTACCTGATTCCTCCTCAGAAATGTTCAACACCTCCTGGGTATGGGTCCTGTTACAAGAGAAACAGTTTAAAGGAACTGGAAGTGAAAATAATCTTTGTAGCAGATGATGTGGACAACATAAGCTCATTGTCAGAAAATAGTGGAAATTAACAAAAGGGAGCTAAAACTGCTTCTTTGTATAAAATGTGCTAATGATTTTGTCAGAAGGCAAAGAATACCGAATAATGAAAAAAATGAATAATCAAATTTAATTGAAAGCTTCAGTTTTAAAGGGAAGAATTTAATCTCTAAGACTAGTAAGAAAAAAGCATGAAATCCATAATACCATATAAAATTTATTCTAGTCAGCAAGCTATTTTAACAATGCCATATGACTCAGTAGTGGAATAAATCCTAAGATGTGGTTAAATAGGCAAAATTTTATTATTTTAATATTAAATACAATTATGATTGCTTGCTTTCTCAGTTCTTTCTTTCACAGGGGCAGTCGTAATCTATCAAGTCATAAATTTGGCATGTGTGACTTTATTATTTAATTCCACACACAAAATTCACAAAGAATAAACCTCATGAAGTACACATGCATCCTAGTAACTGAGACAAATGAATTCATTGTCTATTGAAGCAGTTTTATAATATCAAAACATATGTTGAACGAAGCTGCAAGCTATTAAAACAAATCATACAGGCTTTAATTGCAATTTAAATCTGCACTATTAAGGTAAGAAAATGACCCTAAAATAAATATTATGGAAGCCATGTTGTCCCTGCAAATGAACACAGCATGAGAGAGTGATACAATAAAACACCCTAACATTAACATGCTGTATGTACCACTGTGACTGCCCACAGAGCTAAAACAACGAGAAGTAACTCTTCTCTTCCATAGCTGTGGGCAAAATTCTCCTCTCCCTTTAATTTGCCTTTGTTGGCCATGCTCACCAGATTTGCAGAATTCCCACAAACAGGAACCACCCAGATGCAGCCGGGTGGTTGCATCTGCACCATGCACAGAGCAGAACAGTAACACAAGAACAGGGGGACAGCACTACCAGTCTGTTCAGATTTTCTGTACACATTTGCCGTCCTGTCTGCGCACTCCCCAAGCAAAAAATACTGAGGTCAAACTCAGGGTGACAACACTCATGCCCTGCTTGGTGCCCGAGGGCTTTCCAACTCCTATTGCCCTCAGCACGCTACAGTGCCTAATGTAATGTTGATGTTAGCTTTCCATGCCCACCCACGCCAAGGTGATGGAGCTTGTGTGGGGCAACATGACCATGCTGGGCCCAGCCTCCTCACCAGGGTGTGTGGAGATCTCCAGTTTTGGGGGAATGTCAAGGCAGAGACAACAGGAGCCATACAGTGACTAACTCAGCTTCACTGCAAAAATAGTCCCAGCTTACACAATAAATTTTGGCATTACTGGGTGGCAGCAAATTACAATGGAGAAGTAATTCTTGATATTATCCATGTGAAGAACATTATTCATATGACATTTACATATGAGAATTTAGAGGGTCAGCCATAATTGTGGGGTTTTTTTTCTTCTGGGCAAGCAGCAATCTCCAAATACATGATCTGATAATATTTCTTAAAATAATCTTCTATTTTAAAATACTTGATACATGTTCATGACATTTATGATCTGTTGCAGAGCCTGTACTGAAGTCTAGAAACATTTTAACCTCAGTATTCACTGCCATTTCCTAAATCATCACATCCCACATTGATTCTGACAATAGAAGAAAGGATGACAAGGGCTCTGAAATAGTTGAATTTGAACAGAAGGCCACAGTTTTTACTTAACCATCTATTTTCCACAGACTATGAAGTAACACAGATAAAGGACTCCTTTCCATTCCTCTGTAACCCAGACTGGGAGATATCCAAATCCTTCAGTCCAATTTAAGCACACAAGGACAACTCCTTAGGAGTGTCCCGTTACAAATAAATACTCACAGGTCTCTGTACCTTCTGCCAATCCCATAGCCCACCAGGTCCTTTCTGGCCTCCTCCTGTGGCTGGAGGAGCACAAAGTCTAACAGATTGCTACCCACTTTTTGACCATCACCAAGCACCAAGCTAACTCTACTACCTTTCCAGTCTGACCCACCAAACACAATCCTGAATATTACCCACCTTCTGAGCTGGTGTGTTCCCTGTAGGATAGTCACCATCATCTCTGCAGTGTTCCCAGTGCTTACTGGAATATGCCACTGGGGTTAGCAGCATCAGCTCCCATGCCTGCTGCTACTCCCTATATCATCTCCTATGGAGCTGTCTCCACCTTTTGCCAACGTCCCCAGCTCAATTGTCAGAGAAAAGCATCTATCATCAAGCAAAGTGCGCGCTGAGCTACAAATACAAAATCATCGAGGCTGGAAGACACCTTCAAGGTCACCTAGTCCAACCATCAACCATCAACCCAGTACTACCATAATCACCCCTAAATCATAACCTTGTAACCTACCTGTTCTGAAAGATGCCAAAATTTGTGGCAGCTTCACCGAAAGCACAATGGTAAGACTTAAGGGAAAAATTCAAGCATTTTAATTTGTCACAGTAGCATATAAGTCAAAATGCATTAGAAGGCTCAGTCCTTAACAGATGGTTCTTATACTTACATTCATAAATAAATGAAGGACTTGCAAAATTACTGAACTCTAGATTTTGCCCAACATAATCAGATTTTTTTGTACTGAAATTGCCATTTTGGCTATATCATGTTGATTTTTCCACTTTCACTCAGCATAAATAATTTCTCAAGATTCAAATATTATATTTCAATACGCTCAGATTATCCTACTTTGTAATGAAAGAGGGTAGAAGAGTTCACACAGGTCACCATCTCCACTGTACAGTACTGGCTTTTGAAAATGTCTCTCAGCAAACTCTTAGTCTTTTTCTGTGTAGAGTAAAAATGATTTGCTTAAACCACAGCTGACCACTCCAAACAAAAAGGCAGCTTTACAAGCTATTACCTCTCTTCCTCTTAATTACCAACTTCCACACCTATGTTTCCATATGTGTACAAGTTTTTCACCTCCCACTGTCTAACCTGAAGGCAGAGGAACCACAAGTTCACCCATGTCCCCTGGCTTTGCTCTAGCTCCAGGGGTGATGTAAGGGGATGCAGAGTTTAATATGTTGGTCAGTAAATTACAGTTCAAGATCAGATCCTCCAAAGGCTGTGTATAACAGGGGTGTGCAGTGCAAGCACCTCTGTAAAAGGCACCTTACTGAAATTGAAATGTGTAAATTAATTCCCATGTGGGGAGCTGGCAGGGAGTAGCAATGGTACTGCAAATTCACACTACTGTTCACTGAACACTCATTTTTTTTTTAGGTAGAAGACTCTAATTGAGTGCAATCCTAGAACACACATACTGTAATGGTTATAGCACCCTCCTAAAAGGGGAGATATCAGGTTTCAGCTGGGAGCTGTAACATGGATCTCCTCCGGCCATGTGACTGTTCCGAAATGCCAAAATATAAACAGTCTTTGTGTGAAATTTAGTCATGCTCTGTGCATGCCTGCCAGATGAAACCCTGAAGGTGAGGTGTGGGAAGTACCAAAGCTGTACACAGAGAGTCCCATATGACTTAGGCAGGAATTAGAGGCAGCTGCCTCTAACTTAGGTGGCTGAGTGAATGTCTAGTAACAGAAGCAGAGATACTACTGGGACTTTCCTAGAAAGCTTTGGCACCTGAAAGCATTACACACCTCTGAGGGTAGGCAAAATTGAATTTTTGCAGACACAACTACATGTGACTGTTGAACCTGTCACCCTATTTAATTTGCTTTAACGATGGCCCATCTATTAAGGCATATATAAAACATTTGAAACCTCATTTTATACCTGATGCCTTTCTCAGTAGTGTTAGGTTACGGAATCCTGTTCATCTCAGCCCTGCAAATATGAAGGAGTAGGACAGAACAGACGGCAATTTCTAATTAATGTGTGTTACCTAACCTTTTATGGACACAAAAGTCTGCAGAATTCATCCTTCTTTATATTCTAAATTATTAAAGAGCAATCAACCATATAAAAAATAAGTATGTTTGTCTCACCCTAGAGACCATTTTAAATGATGTCTCTGATTAACTTAAGGTGCTTGTTGCCTTTTTATTTTTCAAGGTATTTACACAGCTCTGACATTTAGAATATTTTTCCATTTTAACTTCTAAGAAATATTTTGCAACAGTCAATTGCACAAAGGCATTCTGACTCTCTTTCCATCCATTTCACTTAGGATCTTGGCAAAAATTACTTCTTCTTAACTGCAATGTATCTATACAGCCCAGAATTTTATTCTTTGGAGAAATTACTTCAGAAAGGTCTTAGCAGTTATAAAACATTTTCTTTTATCATATAACTTCTCTGATTCTTGTTCAAACTGGGATTAATCACTCTTAACCAGCTATTTTATAGGTATGATGTGAGAATGTCTAAGGTTTATTTGGAGTATTACATTTTTTCAGGATAAAGCAAAGCAGACCATGTCAGCCACAGAAAAATATTACTCACTTCCTTCTCGTCACTCTTAATTGGGATCAAGTGGGTTTAGGTCAATCACTTTGGTCAAGAAAATTTATGAAAAATAAATGTCTATTTATCCATGATAGAAGTAATTAATGCTTTTTGCAGGCAGTCATTATAAAAGCCTTTCATTCCTCATCCCTCACCACATCACTGTGAGACATTCTGTGGAGGAAATGAATGGATGGGCTGTAATATTGATTTCCCTGGGTTCTCTGGCATATGCTCAGGGTAACACACGAGTCAGTATCACTAACTTATTAATCATCAAACACACACATACAACAAAAAGCTTGTTTCAGTTTCTAAATTTGTGTAATTTGACCAGATGGTAATCTCAGCCTGACAGGTGTGTCCTGAAAACTAATTTAAATGTTTGTAAATAGTGGCACCATTTCGGCACTAGGTGATTAATAACTGCTGATCCTGTCACTCCTTTTTTAACATCGTTTCTGTCTTAACAAATGTTGAACTTAGTAATTCAAAGGAAACCTTAACAAACGCCTTTTCTTACTCACTTGTCTTCAGTCATTATCCAGCAGCTTCTTTCCCACAGCAGCAAACAGCATATTTAGGTTGTAAAAATTCTAAGTCTTATTTACAGAACTACATAAATTCAGGTTTTGCTTATCAGTTTAGCAAACACAAGGCTGAAGTTTTTGGTATCTCTCTTCCTCTAGGTGAAACGTCAGACACAGTTCATTAATTTTTTAAAAAATTATATATCTATTACCCTGAAAAAAGTTATGTTTTTTCTATATCTCTCCGTTTTAGACCTCTTATTTAAGTTCCTGTATGAGAAGACCAGTCATGCTAAGCTTCACACAGAGTGAACAACCAAAGAAAGGAACGGCAAGTCCTGCAAAACAGAATGACCCTGGGAGCAGCAGGCAGGAAAGCAGAACCAGGCTTAGAGGACAGAACGGCAGAAGTGGAAGGAAAGAATAGCTGACACAAAAGGAAGGGTATCGCAGGTGACACGCAAGAGGACAATCTGTGGGAAGGAGCAAGAGAGGAATGGAAGAGACTCTGGGACAGAAGTGCAGACCAAAGCTGGGGAGAACACATGGACTGGAAAGAGAAGGAAGAGACAGAACTATGAGAGAACAGATTCTTCCAAGACTCAAGACTGCAATCAGGACATCTCTTTTCTAGGGGCAAAACATGTGCTTCCATTCCCCTCTAGTGGCAGGTACACTTTAAAAGAACCCCAAACACCCAGCAGTTATAGAATTTTATTGCTCAAGGTAACATAGTAACCTAAAGTTTAAAACTTGCCAGTGACCTATTGTAGGGTGTTCATAATGTTTGCTTTGCTCCCTCATTCCACCCTATTTTGTAACAGTCAAAAAAACTTTGAAATTACGATGAAAAGCATCATATAGATGTTAAATACACAAAATCCAGCGAGATAAATTAGGAAAGTAGGGCCCTTTTTTAGTACCTGTCAAAGGGCATAGCTAGGATAAAGTTGTATCACTTTGCGCTGATACAACACACCTTTTCCAAAGAACTACCAATCTCTGTAGTTCCAGGCTGGTTGGTGCTCACGAACGAGCAGATAATTATTACTGCTATCCCATAACATATACTGGGAAATTGCCACTTGGCATTCTGGCACTATCCCTTGTCTGCAATATCTTTAATTTACATGTTAATAAATGTCAAAGTATGCCTCCTGCTCTGATATGGTTTCCATTTTTTTTGTAATTAAACTTATATTTTTCTGTACGCGTGCTTCCTGCATGACACCAAATTATTCATCTGGAAAAGTCATAAAAACCTAAATTCATTTTACTTAATTTTGTTTTTCAGAGGACTATGGATTCCACTAAACACAGGGATTTTCATTATGATAAGAATTAAACATTGATCCACATAACAAGACTGTTACATATACTGCATGTTCGAGACAACCACACCTCTTTAACATGTCCTCTTGTTTTTTTCTGATTTCAGATTCCATCGTCAGAAATATGATTACTTAAGTGGAAACTGAAGTAAAAGAGGAACTATGCTGCTTAATGTACGCTCATTTTTCTCTGCATTATGTTGACAACTTTACTGAGCTTGGATGGAGCACTTCAAAGGAAGCTAATTTTTGCTGTAGAGTTCTGTGAAAAATTAAAGTGAAAGTAATTATTTGTCATCACTAAAAATTAGTAACTTGGCATTCTACAAATGACCTGATTTGAAATTTAAACCAGAGCAGTCATGATTTGCAGGGTTTATCAAGTGATCCAAAGTACAGGTCCAGCCTAATCGCTTCATTGGGAACCTTACTTTTTTTTATACCGTTTATAGAAAGCCACTTTTATTCTAAAAGTTAACAAACCTTATTAATCCCATTCCATTCATGTTTAATTGTTCTTATCCTGAGTTTCATTGTAGACTTCTAGAAACCTTGCCTTCACATCTCTGAGTAATGTTCGCTCGTGACTGATCCCAGAACCCTTTTATAAACAGTATGTTACACGTCAGAACACTAAGTTTTCTGTTTAAAACACGTCTGTTCATGAAGCACACAAAACCAGTGACAAGGGTTGCACCTGAAGCTGCAGCACAGTCAGAAGGTCTAGCTAAGCTGTCTGATTTGTTAAGTTCATGCTGCTAAATCAACCAGAAGAGAGAGCTTCAAAGACAAACGTGGTAAGCAGTTTGGAAAGCCTGAAACCGCCAAATGCAATTTATTTTTTTAAGAAAAATAAATATAAAGGAGGCTCACTTTTGCCGAGACTACTATGGCTTTTTTTTTTACTTTTCAATGCAGGGAAAATGTTCTCTGCTTTTTAATTGCGTGCTCATAAAGTTTTAATTAGCAAAGTTGCAAAAACATGGCAATCATGCTGCTGAAACTCAGCCACAGTTTTGATTTACAAGCCTGCAAAAGATTACTTGGTAGCAATCAGGATGGATTGCAGTGCTTAAGCCCAGAGAGCTCTAATATGTTATAAACGCAAGCCAATGACGGAGTAATCGCCCTTGATTGCACTACCTAAAAGATCTTTAGAGGCAACCTAAAGGGAAATTGAGAGTACCTATGTGCTGTGACAAAGAGTGTGTGAGAACATCTAACCCACGCAGGAAATTCTGAACCACTGTTCCCTTTTTCCTAAATGCAGGTGATATTTAAGAGACCTGAGAAAGCCACCTCTGGGGCAGAACATCGTTTGGTCTGAGGACACGT
Source organism: Oxyruncus cristatus (assembly GCA_013399855.1). Taxonomy (NCBI): domain Eukaryota; kingdom Metazoa; phylum Chordata; class Aves; order Passeriformes; family Cotingidae; genus Oxyruncus; species Oxyruncus cristatus. Next base: position 496,387 of record VXAY01006252.1, read on the forward strand.
GAACCTGTCACCACCCAAAAGGGGCTGAGAGTGTGGGTTACCACAGGGTCTAACAAAATTAGCAGAACCATTAATGCAGATACCTCAGTCACAGAAGGGTGGTTTTCTTCCCCACCTGGTTTGTCTAATGGGAGTGAGCTCTCTCTCTGTTATATACATGAACCATGTCAGTAGCTAACAAGAGAAAGGGGATGGATGAAAACTGGGGAGTGGGGAGTTATAAAACCTGTTAGGTTTTACATTAGGTACATTGCAAGGCAACTTTAGTAAAAGAAGTAAATAAAATAGTTCACATTGCCATTATTTATCAATCTGAAAAGTTCACAGTACTCATGATCAATGAACAACTCTTCCTTTCACCTCTAGAGATACCCACTTACTAAACATGAAGGACTTCTGTAGTGTGGCCGATTTCAAACTTACAAACATAAACTCCCATAAGCTTACACTGTATGAAGGTGATTACTAATTTAGCTCTGTGTAATGACCTTTATAATTTATTTCCTCATTGAGTTTCTAAGAGTAAAAATTTCATGAAGACTGGGGCTGGAGGGAGCTCTGCTCAGGAACCTGAGGCAATTCCTCCTCCTCCCCTCCTTCACGGGCCTCAGGATTCCCTCAGCTGTTTCTTACTCTTTTTTCTCCTCTCCTCAGCTTGTCTGGCATTTTTGCTCTTTTTTACACACGCCTGAGGCACCACCAGCTCAGCTGAGGGTTGTCCTGTGGTGGGAACGTGCTGTGTCTGGCACAGGGCAGCCCCGGCCATCCTTCCCAGAGCCCACCCTGCCATCCCCCTGCTCTGGCAGCTGGGCACCTGCACCCAATACAGCAGCACAGATAAATCTCATTACAAAGTGTCAGACTGATTAAAATCTCTGGAGGATCCAGCAGAGGCTGACCTATGTTTGCTGTAACGAAAGGGGTTTGCAGTTAAAAAATAGTGGATTTTTCCCAAAAGGGACTCCTTGGCGTTGGCTAACCATGGAGCCCCAAAGGAAATGAGACAGAATATGTTGGTGTTGTTTTTAAATTGAATAGCCTCTGCCCTTTTCCACCAGACTGTATTGGTCACCAACCACCCAAGTAACTGCCCTGGATGCATCCATGTACATATACTGAACACTGCCTTACTGACTGGGAGCTCACAGCTACTTACTGAGCTAAAGCAAGAGCAAAAATACCTATTTCCATAAAACTCCCTGGGCTATGGTACCTGTGATTGTAACAACCCCTCTTGGTTATCAGATAGGCATAAAAGCCCGGCTGGGGTCAAACTACAACCACACAAGATCACTGTGTTGACCTGACTGTGCACACAGCAAGGCTCTGGTGTTATTACTGCTCCTGCAAACAATTCAAGTTCTTCTGGCTTCAGGAAGAAGCATATTCCTAAATTGACAATTTATGTTTTCCTGAGAATATATATTAATAATTTTCCCAATAAATTATCCCTCTATAATACCAGGTTTTCAGCTGTAGCAAGAAAATAAACTACAAAGTATCCAGAGGTTTAGTGAAACGTTTGAGGTATAAGGCACCCGAGCTTCACTCAGCCTCCTCATCTCCATCGTCTTCCACCAAATCCTGCTCACCTTGCAACCAGGCACCTGCAGCTGCAACACACACACAAACTGGTTGCCCAAAATTTGGTTGCATTTACCATCATTGGGTACTCCTCCCCCATAAGGGCATCACAGACAGGCTGGTAATCCCCCCTGAATAACAGCAAAAATGACAATAAGAACAGGTAGGCATAGCCACAAATTCAAAGAAAGCACAGCAGTTCTAAAAGTCCTGCAGGAGGTTTAATAGCCACACATGTTAAATTTAGCAAATAATTGAACACATATTCTAAATCCCTTGAAGTGCTGTTATTTCAGATGGTTATGTTTGCAAATATTTAACAAGTAATTACAAATACTAGATTACACACACCACAGAGAATTGTCACTCTCAATACCAACTTCAGTGGCAACACTTCTGTTTAACTTGGTGTTAACGCATTATACCGTTGGGCATAAAACTAAAAGCTGATAACACAATTTAGTCTGATGAAATTCCTAATGATGTGGTATTAAATTCTGATCGTTGCAAAAAAAATTTACTTTGGAAGAACCACATGCTACCACGGTCAGATAAAATTACTGTTCAGTTTTACTGTCAGATTTGACAATACTATTTCTTGAACTGAAATTAGAATCCTTAATGTTTCTAAAGAATTATTTGAAATCAAGAAAGAGTTATAACACAGCGAATTCCCAGACAGAAGAGCTCCCTGTAGTACTGCTAAAAGAATTTCAAAATCTCATTAGAAAGCATTTCCATGGCTTTTTGAGCTCTAATCCCAAATGTAAAGAGCCAGATAAAAGGAATGTGGATTTAATAACTTTTGTGTCTTCCGTACTCATTTTTCATAGATAGTTTACAATCACCCAAAAAAGATTAAGGTAACTAGTGAGCTCCTCAATTCTACAACAGAAATATTTGTCTGCTGGCTTATGTGTTAGCTCTTGGCTAAGTGTGCTAAAATCTACAGATTTATTTTTTTTAAGGAAAATCACAAAGAAAGAGTCAATTATATATTTAAATGTTCAAGGTTCTGTTCAAAGCTAATATTCATATCTTTAAAAGAAATGCAAAAGGTTACATTTGAAAAAAAAAAAAAAAAAGGCATTGCTTTTAAAAGAAAGGCAATTATCTTGCTTCAGTTAATATCTGCACCAAAGATCAACATGCTTCAAGGATATTTTCAAGTCCTGAGAATCTTGTTTTAGGTAAGTGTTTGACTAAATATTTAAGAAATGTACTACCTTTACCGTCTCCTGGTTTTTTTTCCTTCTTTTGTTCACCAACAATAAGTTACCATTTCAAGATCACAAATACAGCACTCCAGCTTCCGTTTGATTCATGTGTATAGATAAAGCAGGCCCATTCCTGAGTAGTTTTATTTAAGGCTAACTGGACATGGTCCCAGAAGGAAAATGAATGAATCAAATGGTAACTGAAGTCTTGTGATCTTGTTTATGATGACTATTACGTTGGACGAGTAGCCTGGTGGTGGTGAACAAAAATGTCATACATGGGCATATTTAAGTATTCACTTTAGCATTTATCTATAAATGACATAATCTTTTTTTAAAAAATGTTGCCATGTTTATCCTAAAAAAATTCTATTTGATCTATGTTACTGTACACACACACAAAGGGAAAAAAACAGAGAGAGAAGTTTTGTGTCATATGTAACAGCATTATATTCCACTTAAGGAAGTTTAAAAAAAACTAAGTATTGCCTCACAAAAATTTAAAAAAACCCATCTTTGAATTAAATGGATAAGTGTTTATTTGCTCTTTAACACAAATTTGGTTTTGTCATATATATAAAGAGCTATTCCCATTTGATTTAAAACACAACTAAGTTCCAGTCTCAGTCTGAGGGAGTTCAAAGGAGCCACCAGTTATCTCAAACATGGCCAAAAGGTGTTCTTTGGACAGATTTCTTCATTTTGAGGCCAGAAGTACCATTTTGATTATCTAGTCTGATCTTCTGCATAACAGTTCACACATAACTTCCTGTATAGACTTTCACCAAGTGATTTCTTCATCAAGACTTTATTTTGTGATTTAACTGAACTATATGTTTTATACAAGAACCAACTTTAATTTGTTCGATGTTGACTTGCTTTTAACGTTAGTTCATGTAGAAAAGGGACCAATTGACCTCTGTAAGTACAAGAGCAGAAATGAGATGGTCAGCACAGAGGACCAGCAAATACACCTTAGAGCTTTCTGTTTTCCTGTTTCTGAAACTGCCAGTTCATAGGCAGTTTATCTTCTTCTCCTAAATCTTTAAAGTCTTATTAGACCTCAGTCCTTTGATACTGATGACAAGTCTCAGAACCTTCTCAGAATATTAACACCAGGGGCACAAGCCATGTTCAAAAAGCCTGAAGAAGACTTGATCAAATGATTTTCATTAACAAGTGGAACAGACAACATTTTTCTTGTCACTTGAAAATGCATGTCACTCCAGGGACTTAAAACTCCTTTTCCATTCATTTGCCTGCCTACAATCAGCATCGTTAGAAATGGCACTTACACTGAATCTCCCCTCTTTTTGCTCGCAAGATCAGGGTGTTCCAACAAGGCTGAGAACATTTTGCCTCTAAAACCAGTACAAGAGCTAACTTAAAATCATGCCTGAATTTACTCAGCTTTAAGTCTACAGAGAAGTGCTGCTGGTGGCAATGCCACAGTCTCCAGTTTACCTTCTCCTCCATTTCAAAGGCACCCGAGCAACTCTAAAATTCAAGGTGAACACCTGTGCTGATGCATAGTTTCTCTGAAGGAAAAATGCAACAAGCAGTACAACTGACAGAGATTTCCCTTGTCTCCAAAATTAAAAACATTTTATTTAATTTCCCAGTGCCTGGGACTTCAGCAGAGCTGATTTATTATACTGCTACACAAAACCAGACTGATAAACCAAGTCCCACAACTGACCTCTGATTCAGAAACATCTGGTCTAATGACATGAAAAAAGTTCACTACATCTGTACATCGTAAATCAATTAGTCATAATGGAACTTGGCAGCCAATAATATAGAAGTATGGCACACAGAGTAAGTAATGATGGCTTTTACTGAGTTTAAAGGTACTTTAGGACAGACATGGTTCAAGGGTCTTCTTTCCTAGGGTGTCACCATCTGTGTAACATTAATGATGAAGACATATCCCAGGTCCCGTTTACACAAACAAAATATATTTCACTTTTTCCTCTTTTTCTTTAGGGATCAGGTCCTTATGCTTTGATTATTTCATCTTCTGTTGGCTCTCCAACAGCAGCAATAGAAAATCCTTCTACAACTACAGGCAACCCTCATGTTAACAGTTGGCAGTTTATAAATTAAGGTTTATAAAGTCAATCTCTTCTTTAATCCCTTGGATGACTCTCTTATTTATTTTTTTCTGTCTCTACAGAGAAGTTTTATCAGGATAAGCTGAATTTGCTTAAAGCACTTCTATTAATTTGACCTCATTTTACCTTATGGTTTGTATCCTCTGACTTGCTGAAGAACAAAAATTTACACTTCACCTGAAATTGCTGCAGCCTGTGCTCCACAGGTACCACAAGTGACCAGAACAACACCCCAAACACTTGCACATCAGGCACCTAAACCCTTTTTCCATCCCTGGTCAAGAAAACAGGTAGGTACCAGACACAATAGGAACAAGGTCATATGGTGTACTGACAGAGTCTGGAACTCAGCAGAAAATTATCTACAGGGGCCTGACAGCAGTTCTGAGGATGGTCCTTCTACCCAGAGCCCCAGTGTGAAGTCTCTCTCTAGAAAGTGCAAGTCCACTTTACTCCTAAGACTAAAGAATCTTGACCCTCATTTACCAAGCAACCCAGTGTGTAAGAAATGGTAGACTGGGAGTAGTTTTCCTCCACATCTGTACACTTCTCACTTCCCAGGAGAGTCCCTTACTCCATGGCTGCATGGAAAAGAAGGGGAGTTCACTCCTTTAATTCTTCTACCTTGAAATGGGGAGTTCAAGACTTAGAGGTGAAACCTGAAGGGAAGCTTCTACAATTGAATTTTCTAGAGAAAAAGACCTGGGGTATTTTTTAAAATATTTAGTGATCAGAGCCTTTCAGAGATCTGACAGGTAGGAAAAACCCTGTTTGGGGGCTCAGAGTTACACACACCAAGTAGGGGTTGAGACATCCACCACAGTTAAATTCAAGCATGAAACGAGGTGTAACCAATAAGGTGTAGGCTTTTAGGAGCTTTGCCTTAGAATCTGTTTTGCAATCTGCTTTTTTTGTGATTGCACTGTAGGAAGGTTGAGTTAGCTTCTTAGACATGAAGGACTCCAGAATGGATTCTCTGTTGTCTAACAGGCCATAACTTACACAAAGAGGTTTTTTTCTGTGGATAGCCTCTCGTTCTGTGCTTATTCATCCCCATTGACTCTGTGATGTCTAGATGAACAATTCCTGCTTTTTCTCCCCTCAATGGGGGCATTAGTACAATATGTATTTGCTGTATTTGGTCCCAGCTATCTTTTGTTTTGGATAATAAAATCTCTAGATCCCTAATTCTCTGCCAAACGTGGCTAATTGGTTTACAAGTCTAGGAGGGATAGCATTCTTACATATTTGTTTTCGTGGGAGACCTGCCAACAGATGTTCAGTAAGTAACCAAAAAAACCCCACCAAAAACCGAAAGAAAACATACTCCCTAAAAAAACAAACAAACAAAAAAAAAAAAAAAATCAAAAGAACAGCCAAACCCCAATAAAACCCAAAGTGACCAAAGCTTTATCTTCTTAGGAAATTGGGCTGAAAAGCAAATTATTAAAATTAAAACACTAATTTAATAAATAAATTATTAAAATTAAACCAGGTATCTCCTGAATCAGGTGCTAGGCAAGCAGGTGTTTGCCAGGTGACAGTGTGGATCTCAGTTCCTGCTTTCCCCTGAAGAGTCACAGACACACAGTGCTAAGAAACACATCCATTTACTGTGATTAGTCCTGTCCATAAGCAAACCTGCAAATATAGCTGGGTTACACCACTGTGTTGAACCAAGCCTTGCATTCCCAAACTGCATTTCCTCTGCCCTGACAGCTGTTCTGTCCTTTAGTGACTGTAACTCCTTCTCCTTATTTTTATCTTACAGTGCTTCTCTCCTATTTTTCAATCAACAGACTGTTTTTTGTTCCTCATTCTCTTCTCATTTGGTGATAGAAGAAGAATTATCTCTCTGCCTTATCCCTTTTACCCAAGCAGCTTTGTTAAATGCTTGTTTAGGGACAGTGGGGCCTCCAGTGTTGCTCCAGTTAATATTTTAAGACCTTGTTCAGTGCCCTCCTGCATGAGCCCACCAGCAATAAATAGCACTATCTAACCACACTAAGCTCTCTGTTGCATTTACTTTTACTGTTGGAGCCTAGAATTGAAAATAGGAATTTCAAGAGTCCCTCCTTGATGAATAACCGATGTATGTTTAGTTGAGCTAGTGCAGTGGGGTTTTTTATGGTTCAGTTGTGTTTTAATAAGATTAGAGGAAGGATCTAATTAATGCACCAAATATCAGTTCCAGCTGCAATATGCTTTTTTTGCTATGACTTAGCACTTTCTAGTGTTGTGGTGTGTTTACAGTTGGAAAAAAATAAATTACTATTTTAAATGACTATTAAGCTCTAAAGCATAAAGAAACATAAGAAATAAAGCCCACCACATTTAGTAGGTTGATCAGGGAAAAAAAAAAAAAAAAAGAAAAAAAAAAGAGGCTAGGGAACATCAAGCTGGAAAGAGGAATATTAGCTCTGCAGCATGACAACTGGTAGGTTTCTGAGAATAGAATTCAAAACACAGTGATCTACAGTAAGATTCCCCAACAGCTAAGGAAAACATGCAGCTCCTATGTGAGCAGTACTTTCCTCACTTGTACTTGATTTTGAACTATACAAATTGAGAAACTGCTCCAGCTGACCCGAGCATACAGCTACTAAATCTGTGGAGTTTCCTGCTGTTTGCATTCGGAGGTGAAGCTGGCGATGGCACCAGACTGCGCTCTGGTGCGATCCCACTTCGGTTACAATAAATGTGCACAAAATCCTGTCTCCCCTCAGCTCTGCACAGATCCATCAGGAAGACATGAGAGTGTTTGCTTCTTCTTCCAAAAGTCTTTCCCATCAGATGTTCTACCCCAAATGCTATCCTGCATGCTCACTGTCTCTGACCATCTCTCTCACATGTACTAGTTCTTCTCTGAAGGAAGAAGCAAGTCTAAGCATTTCTTTGGCTTTCTTTCAGCTGCAACATGGGCCTCTCTCTGCACTGCCCTGCAGTTCTCTTTTTGTACTCAAGTTCTGACTCTTTCTCCTCCACTAAATATATTCCCAGAATCCAGCATTCATGTGGCCTGGTGCTCTGGGCATTTGCAGACTAGACAGAGGCTGCCTAACTTAAAGTAAATTAAAGTGCTTCTGACATTTTGCTAACTGACCTCTCATGCTTATCAGTTCCAATGTGATCTCCTTGAACTCCCAATATCATAAAAGGCAGATTCAGTTAGAATTAAAAGTAATACAAAAAAATCTTAATTTCAGAATTTTTAACTTACATTATCTCTATCCCATCCCAAAGCTGATGCAATTACAAAAAAAAGAGTTGATAAAAGCACTGTGATTAAATAATACTGAAGAACTATACTTAGATACTACAATAAGGCAAAACAAATACATGAATGAAACAAATATCTCCATCAATAAGTTAAACAACAATCTTGAGGCAGATTTTTTATTTTCCCATTGTGAAAAAGTGATACCTTTCCTTGAAGGCTACGATCCCATCACTGGATTACAAGGGGAAACATGATCCTTTGGGTAGAACATGGTCTTCACCAGAGGACACTGACAACAGCCACACTGTCAGAGCAAAGGCAATAGCTGGGATTTGATTCAGAGATCTCACTGGCAGGCAGTGAGAACATCACTGCTCTGCTACCTCATAGAAACTGGGAGAAAACAAAACACACCCAGTGATGGGGAATTTGAAAGTGAATCTGAAGCTAAAAACTCTCTGAAGTGAATTTAGCAGAGTTTCAGACATCCTCTTTGTACTTTTCTATTTTTCTGACAGTCCCTTTTTCTCTTTGCCTATAGCTGATGGACCAGCTGCAGCTGCATAGATGACACTACATCTCACCTGCCTCTTAGAAAACAGTCAGAGCTCAGTGAGGTGAGTGACAATTACTGCTATCACTGCACTGTACCATTCCTGAAATTTCAGACCTTCCAGCATTCTCCAAGTTATCCCAGCTCCTTCACCACCCAAAGACATTTTACCCAAACAAAACATAGAATGTCCAGAGTTGGCAGGGACCCACAAGGACCACAGAGTCCAGGTCTTGGCTCTGTACCACACAGGATAACCACAACAACCAGTTTGGACTGTCTGCTAATGCCCTGACTTTTCATCGGGGACTCAGCCTCTTCCACTCCCAGTTGAGACTTAACCTGCCCAAATTCGCTGGCACTTGTTCAGAACTCTTTAGTAAACATTGTCATTCCTACCATCTGTACTCAGATTGGCTTTAAAGCAGATCAGCTGATTTAAAAGTGCTTTCTTCTCTCTGTTCCTCTTCTGTCTTCTCAGTAATGTAGAAGCCCTGCCTTGCTAGACCCTCTTATTAGTTCCAGGCCTTGGCTATCAACCTATATTAGCATCAACAACAGTCTCTTCCACAACTTTTAATGGATTTCTGTTCAGTTATGCTTTAACATTAACTGTTTCCTTCAAGTGTTTGTGTATCTTTGAGTTACACTTTGCCAGCGCTTCTATTTCCTTAACGGTGTTAAAGGCTCTTGTTCTGATTAGCAACCTAAATAAAATTTCAGCTTCACATTGCTGTTGTTCATTTCTTGGCAGTTTTTCTCACACTTTCACACTTAAAAAAATACAGATGGTGAGCAGGAAAATATTTCAGAGGCTAGACATTTGAGAGGTCAGCTGGCCAGTAGATCACCAGAAAATCAAGGACAAGAGAAGCATTAGAATTGAATGTCAGTAAGGTCTCAATGTCAATTTTAATGACTCTCAATATTCAAAAAACCCACCCCAAATCCCAAAAATCTTGCTTCTTTTCTTTGATACTTCACCTTAAACAGAGATTTTTTTTTTTTTTCAAAATGAGAACTGGAAAAATGCAATTTTTGCAGAATATACTACACTTTAAAACCACCTCTGAAAAAGTGATCTATATTTTTAAGGCATGATCTTTACTTGATGTTTATTATTCTGTCCACATCACAAGGTCACCTTTGATGAGCACTGACTGCCCACTCACTACCACTGTCCCCTCTTCTACCTCTGTTATTAGAGAAGGGTCCTTGGAAAGCAAAAACTGAAAATACAGTGTACAGAGGAGCTGGAGCAAAGGATAGAAAAGGTGGCATTTGGGGACCACACTAAGATCTGTGTATATCTCTCTCCTGCCTAGGATAGGCTAGAAAAAGCAGGAATGTTCTCTGGCTTGCACCCAGTCCTGTGTTTCTCAAGGACAGGCACTTAGCTGGGGTTGACCTACCTGCCCTTCCCTACAACAGGCACAAATCTTGCCAGTCAGGAAAACAGAGAAGCAGCAGTGAAGGGGTCTTCTCCCCAGATCCACAACCCTGGGGGATCTCATGGGACTGGGGACTCTCCTGGTAGGGCAAGCACCTTTCCATCACCTACAGCTCTTTGAGGCAGGAAACTCTGGCAGAGCTTTACTTCAAGGGATCTGGAGAACTGCACTGGAGGCAATCACCCCCAAAATTAGAGTATTTGGGTGCTATTTCAAGAATACCACTGGGATGGCACCTGCTTACCTTAGTTTAGTCTATTTTTAACTTAATTCAGCTAGATAGCAAACTTTGATGTACACAGATCTGTTTCCAGCAAAACTAACATAATATTTACAAAACCAAGGTAATTTGAAATACTTCTCTGTTTGGTTATTTGCTGACTTAGAATAATTTCCAAGGAGACATTCTGAAAGCCGTCCAATACTTCTGGCATTTAGGAGGGAGGTCATACTCACTTTATATGGGTCAGCTTTGCCCTCAGATATGTGATTTTTATTTCAGTGAGATTCCTACACTGTATACCATCACCCAAGAACAAAATTAATTAAGCCCTTTGTGCCCAATTATTGGTGGTGTTAATATGTGCTGAATTACCTATCTGCTTCCCAAAAATGTGTTATATCTGTACAAAAAATTAGGACTAAATTCACTGCCAGCTACTTCTCTGGGGAAAACAAAACAAAAACCCACAAAAAAACCTCATCCCTTCAAGCCTGTTATATTCCAGTGTAAATGAAAACTAACCCTGACCCTTACAGTTTGTACACAGTTGAGCTCGTTATGATGAGAATAGCAGTCCTGTGATTGCCACTCTTGAGTCTTATTTTGAATAATTTTATTGGTGTTCTGGTTGTTGTCTATGAAGATGAGGCCACATCTGGTCAAGTGCGCAGTCAGTTGGTTCAAGGCTTCTATTCCCAAATGAACCTTGCAATATTCAGACACTTTACTGACCAGTTTCTTTTTTTATAGACCCTGGATGTAGAGAATTAAATAGTATTTACCTCCCAGAAGCTGCTCCCTTCTTAGACCATCTGGGTAATGAGAGTATCATTTACACCACATAAAACTGTGACATCTGGAAAGGAAAAGGCCGATCTGATAAGATCACACATACATGCAGAACGAACCAGCTTTTAATGAGCCTTTCTGAGTTTGTGGGGTGGTTTTTTTTTTTTTTTTGCAGTTTGTTTTGGTTTTAAATAGGGGAGCTGAAGCAAAGTTTGTTTTTAAAAAAAAAGTTGAAAAGTAGGCAAATAAAGGATTTCCAAAAACAAAAAGCATCTTCAATTCACACTGCAAACATTTTAAATAAAAATATGAGTATGATGAACAACCACAGTCAGGATATCTTTAAAAAACAAGTATGAACAAGTATGTAGTGGAAGACTAAACTTCATAAGGATAGAGGAAAGCAGATCTGTAGTTCAGTATTAACAGAAGATGACTTGTCGTGTCATTACCATTGTTTAGGCTCCATTTAGTGCCATTTTACTAATAGGATTAAATTATTAAACACCCCAAGCAAACACACGGTAAATACAGTACATTCCCATGCACATTCAGTTACTGACATTTATCATTCCAAGAGCAGGCATTTTCTGCAAGCCATATTTCTCCTCTTTATTTTATTTGAGATGACTCATTTAAGGCACAAAACCCCATTTCATTGTGCCCATGTCCAGCATCATCTTTTTGCCGTCAGACCAACTAGACAGTAATATGGAAAACAAGCTAATACATGTGTCTCCTGGGCAGGTGCATTAAAGGGACCAAGATCAAAGGTACAAGCATCACCAAAGGTTCCCAGGACAGAAAAAAGCACACCTGCTTTTAGTAGATCTGCACCCCCATCATGATCCAGCCAAATTCCTAATTCTGTATTTTTTCCTCCCATGCAATCAAGCTGCTTCCCCTAAAAGCAGTGTTCCCAGGAAGGCTGGATGGAGAGCAGCTGTCCTTAGGTGTTGCATGGGATGAAGTTTCTTCCCTGGCGCAGATTAATCATAGCACATAATTACTGAGCCTTTTTTTTTTTTCCCCCAATAAAAAAAACCTCCTATTTTTCCAATAAAATGAACAAAAAGTTAGGAGCATCTTTGAGCCTAATTTTCACACATGTAAGAGTCAGGACTCAAACCCAAAACCTACTACGCTGGGATTCCATTGCCCAAACAAAAGCACCCCATACAACTGTGTTGCTGAAGGACATCTGAAATGTCTGCACAGGAGACCCACATTCTCCTGGAACTGCGGTTGTAGCTCCTACAGAACACTCCAGAGTATCTGAATGGGTAACGTGGTATAGACAAATGAGTTTAATTTCCAACGTATTTGATGCTGGAGGAAATTATTACATTTTCACCTCTCCAAACGGCCTCTTCTCAGCCAGACGCACTTGGACAGCTGAAACCATGAATTTAACCAGGCTAAACACTACATAACTTTGTAAAAACAATTCAGTTCTTGTACTTCCCAAATACAGCTCTCTTTGGGTGCAATACTGGGCAGATCCTTTATATAAGCTATCATCTCTTTTTTTCCTCCTGCATATTTTTCTGGAATTGTCTTTCAAATATTAAAAATGTCTACCTAGCTATGCTAAACTTTTGTTCCTCCTTATCTGATGATAAGCACCATACCAGAAACCTTACAAGAAATGTCGTCACCTCTATCATTTTGTTTCTATTTCTGTTCAGTATCTGATTTATATCAATGCAATGTAATGAAAATCACAACTCTTATTTAACTAGATTTAGCTCAAATCTATTTTGTTGTAATGTTATTGATACATCTCACTGAGGACTCTTTCTTAAAATATTTAAGGGCACGAATAACCCAAGTAAATAGTCCCAGGGACACCAGTGAGACACATGAATCCAGTCACATACAGCCTAAAACAAGACAGGTATTTAAGAACATAAACGGACCACAGGAATATCTGAAAAACATATATCTAATCCTTGAAGTGCCCATATTTTTGTCGATAAAGCCATCTTTTAGTAAAAGGCTGCACCAGTCAGCAGTAAGCTACATATGACTCTCCAGCCAGCTGCTCAGAGGTACCCAAGCTTCCCACCAAAGGCAGCTACGCACTCACAGCCAACAACTCCAAACTGAAAAGGCAACAGGAGTTTCGGGGCAGAGCTCAGCAGGGGCAGCAACAGGCCCACTGTGAGGCAAACTGCATGTTTCTTGAAGGGACTCAACTTTCTCTACGGGTTTAGGTTGTGTACATGTTCTGATAAACACAGAAGTTCAGTGCCAACTCCCGTTTGCACATCAATGGTTACATTTGATCCACAATAATTTCTTAAATGTCCAATCGGAGAGATCAGGTTTTATTACAATGAAAACTCATTTCACTGACAGATCGAATATGATTGTGGCTTCCTTGCAGCTGTTTAAAATGTTTAAAAGCAGGAAGAGTTCTTCCAGTTGGGAAAAGCAAGACCAAGCTGTACCTAGGTTTGCAAATATTTTCTTTAAATAAAAGCACAGGTAAATTTTTCCTCAGAGAGCCTAGAATAAGTGTTTCAGAGAGTGAACCAATCATACAATCACTGTGAAAAGACCTGGTTCATGATCATACTTAGCACTGCCTGCTCATAAAGAAGCAGCTTTTGCATCTAACTTGGTTGGTTTAATGCAAGCTGAGAGTGAAAGTGAACAGATAATTCAACATGACTCAGCCGTAAACTCTCTCCCTGCTCATGAGACTTATCTACAGTAACATCTCACATCCAAAGACAGACTGTATGAGCACTTCAGGGTGTAGTCTTTTATCTCTGCCCTTAGATGGATGGTACTGAAAAGCTGGATGGACAAAGAAAGGCTCAGCTCCATAAGGTAGCTGTGCACCTCACACACTCACAGCTGTCTGGGGAAGGGAATCAGCATATCATGAGGCAGAGGGTGACACTGTCTTCGTGTCATTGTTCACAGGAATGGTCTGAGCAAGAAACTATGTTCTCCCCATCAATAACAAATCTAACATTAAGGAAACAATATTGAACATATACTTGAATAATGGATAGCCCAGCAGTGACCTGGCTGAAGAGAAATACAGGACATAACACTGATTTGTGCTGTCTTTGGCTATATACCCTGCAAAACTATACAGGAAGAAATAGCACGAATAGCTAGAAAATGGCAGCCCCACACAAGGGTCAGCTGTAACTACAACTATGTCACTGGATCCAGGAGTATCCTTGGCTTCAGATGCACATCCTGGCAATGCCCCAACTTTGTAACACAGAGCCAGACATGCCTCATTCACCCTTTCCACTTTTTCCACGCCCTACTTTCTGCATCAGGGAAACTCGGGCACACAGATTGGGTTTAGGAGGTTTCCAAAGTGAATAATTTTTGCTTTGAGAGAAAAGTACCAGTGTCAGAAAATTAGTAAATATGTATCAGTTCTTTAACTCATTCAGAAAAAAATGTTGACCAGCTGTAAAGGTGTTTACAAGGGCTAGTAAGTGACAACATGTGCTGCAGGTAACTGTACATATTATACAGACAAACTATTGTCCTTTTAAACTAAAAATGTGTTATATTGAATCTGCACAGACACAGATAGTTTCAGCAAAACAAGAAAATCTAGAGAAATGTAGCTACAAGAGGTCTCACACCTTAAGTCACTCAACTTAGACACTGTAGCTTAATACCTTTACTGAAACCTGTATTTGCTCAAATATAGCTGCTAGAAGAATACAGACAGTAAGCTGCTGGGCTCCAGGGGACTGGGAAAAAGGAGCAGGATCTTGAGGAAGCCAAGGCGGTAGCCAACTGCCCCAGGCACAGGAGCTTGGGACTACAGCTTTCTGAGACTACAGGGTGTACAGCCTCCTTCCCTCCCTCCTTACTGGCACAGCCTCTGCCCACGACTGCTGTGGCCCGAGAAATTTTAGCAGTCTCTACCCTAGGAAAAGAGAAATAGTTTTTCCAACATAATTGCTTCTCTTCAAATACTGAACTACATTACTAAGAATTTTTGCAGATACATTACTGCCCCTTTTTGTGTTTGCTGTTCCACATCTGTTGATTTCAACGTGCTGCTGGTTTAGCTTTACCTTTTTTAGGCAGGATGTTTGGCCCTGCACCGACCAAAATCTTTGGCAGTGTTGCTCCTTGGAAAATGGAAACCGCAATGCCAAAACAATTGCCTAGGATAAGGACAGATTCAGACTCTGGAAAAGACATAAGAATTTCAAATTGCCAATTTTCACCTGTCAATACACTGTGCACTCTGGCTAAATATGGCCTAAGCATGACTCCAGTAAAACAGAAAAACTCAAGACCAAAGCTCCGACTGCAAAGGCAAAAAAGAGTCCTGTCCCATTTGAGAATGGAGGTCCAGAGTATAAAGTATATGCTGGGTATACTCAGATAGCTATGTGCAAGTAGAGGAGAAAAAAAGGTATACTCATTAAGTGCTAAGCTCAATATTTTAATAATTCCTTCAGATTTTATTGGCTAATTTAAGATAGTTTAGATTTGCTTTTTTTGAGGTTCTGTGCAGTTTCCCTTTGACTTCAATGGGATTAAGAGGTGCCTCTGATTCCTAAGAAGAAGGACTTTCTGTGCCTCAAATTATCTCTCCCCCCCCACACCCCCACTATATGGCAATTTATACCTAAAGTGTTAGAATTCTGTAGAAAGTAGAACTTGGTTTTTGCTTTAGTATTGTCTCCCTTCAGAAAATCTTTTATTCACCGAATGTGAGGAAAAAGGATCCACGAAGTTATCTACTGTCATCTCCTGTAAAAGTATTCCTGCATTAACGTCAATAACTTGCCTTATTCATAAATTCTATGTGAAGCAGTTAAAAGGGACTGTTCAAACCCTCAAAATTGTTTGAGGTCTTGGTTCAAGAAACTTTTTTCTTTGTCCTCCACTAAAAAGGCTGTGCTCAAGTGAAGTTTTCTTCTTCCTCACCTCTCACTAGGTCAGGTGCAGTTCTTATTTCCAGTCACACTTTTCACAGTTGTGTTTAAAGATGCTTTGGGAACCTTAAGACATATGTGAACTGCATCCACCATTGAGTTGGAGTTCTCAAGTCACCTACCAGCTTCATTGCTACCTGACTGTTAACTCTGAACTGGATGGAAGCCCCACCTGGAACTTAATCTCTCCTTTTCTTTAGTTATGCAGCTGCTTTAGTCATTAAATTACTAAACAGGAAAACTACCAGAACACCAAAGTTCCTGGAAAAGATGTCCCTTCCCAACATCAGCAATATTCTAAAATGAAGTCTCACACGTAAAATACCTCGGGGGAAAAAAAAAAAATCAAATTTAATTTTCAAAAAAGCTTAAATCCATTACTCTAGCTTGCTTGCACTTAGTAACTGTTCAGCTCGAGCCCAGACAATGCAGACATTGTTCTACCTTCAGCTGACAGCAGAAATATCTGGGATGTATCTGGGATGTGCAATAACATATGGAGTGATCTGATGAGAGGTCAGCCAGCCAGCTGAATATATAGGCACACAACCTTCTCCAAAAGCAACCTCTGCGAGCCTGATCCTGCAAGGTGCCGAGAGCCTCGTCTCCTGCCGACTGAAATGGGGATTGAAAGCAGACGAAAAGTTGCAGGAGATGATCAATATCTCCAAGACATGGGCCCTGCAGGGGCCCATGATTAGATTTCAAATGCCTGGTTTTTACTGCAGATGTGCAACAGAAATAAAACTTGCTACGGCTCTGAGGAGCTGTTACATTGAAACAGAAAACATGGCCAAATCTTAATGCTTACGGGGATATTAGATCTTCCTAAAAAATAGGAGCCAGCAAGACAGATGAGCAAGTTTTAAAAGCGAGTTGAAAGCGAAACCCATAAATGTACTAGCCAAGAGTGATAGTTAATTTGCCTGTGGTTCAAATTACAAAATCATGTCTCCTTAAAAGAGCCATGGGGAAAAAACAACTGTATAACCCACCGAATGGCAAATATACGACAAACTGAGCTCTCAGACAATTTTAAAAAGAAGGCTGGCATTGCTGCTCAAGATGTATATCCATGATGTCAGCGGCATAGGCAGCTGACACAGTGTAAAGATATTGTGCCTTTGACTCACAGGGACTCCATCTCACTGTGGGGCTCAGGGATATTCCCATCTCTCAAGACTACAATGGCATGAGAGTCAGATGCTGCTCATACACCCTTCTCCTTCCTTCAGGGCAAACACGTTGGAACCAGGAGTCCCTTTTCAGGGCTCATTTCATTTTTGTTCCCTTTTTGGCCCTTCTTCAGATTCTTGCACTACTCCTAATTGTGTGCAGCATTACTTCAAGGAAAAGACTAATGCCTTACCCCTTTCAGTCCATTTACCACCATTTGATTACTATACTTTAGTCTAGTGCTTGAAGCATTGTCCTCCAAAACGTAGCTTGAAGACTAAAAAACACAGACAAACCCTGAATCTACTTCTTTTTTTTTTTAATTTTAGTTTTACCCAACAAAGTGCTCTATCCAACACGCTGTTATACAAAAGATTTGCACTATAATTCTTTTTTTTATTAAAATTACTATGGTTGTTAAACTCTGCATTTCTACCTTCAGTCAGCTTTTGATCCGGCAGCTTTTTTTTTTTTATTTATTTTTTTAGTATTTGTGCTGTTAAGTTTGTATCTATTCACAATTGTTGGTCATTTATAAAAGATTTTATATTTTTTGTTTATTTACTGGTTTTTAAAAGTCACAGCAAACAACTCAAATACTACAGAAGATTTACTATCAAAAACCCGCATAAATAAGCAATTCCTCATACACATTATTTGATGGTAGGCCAAGGATCCACTTTACGAATTCATGACCCAATATATTTAAGTGAAAATAGGTAGCTAAGCAAGGTACATGAAAGAAGAAAAATGACATATGAAACCAAATAAAAGAGATCCTTTCAACAAAAAACACTAAATATGTATGACTATTCCAGATGTTTCCTGAGATGAAACAAAACATGCAGCGATTGTTAACAGATTGATGACAGAGGATTAAAATGGATGGAAAAAAATTCCAAGGCACTGAATGTATGTGACACCTGAAGGCTTCAAGGTTAGGCTTGGGAGCCCAAGAGAATAGAGGTTCCAGGACGTTGATCATCCATCAGGTATATGCACAAGACCAAAGGAAACCCACTAGTGGGGAAAACATAAAGGAACATTCGTGAACAGGAGGGGTATGAGCATGTCCAAACATATGGAAGAATTACCACATTTTCTTTGTGGATTTATTTTTACCTCCAAGAAGATAAAGAGCAAGATCCCAGAGCATTTAAGTGCATGGTGGCTCGGGCTCCAAGGTTTTGGATTTGATTACAAGGCCCACAAAGAGTGCATTTTTCACCTCTGCAGTAATAAGAACCTAAAGTTACATGCAGCTGAATTGATTCTGTGACAGACAAAACCCAGCATATGGTATTTTGATGTCTTTGTTTTAATCCTGTATTTCCCATTTGTAACATTAAAATACGTAAAACACTCTAATAGTTTTCCATCTTTGTTCCTCACTCTTGAAAGTGCTTAGCTAAACAAGAAAAAAATGCACACTTCATACAAGTCACCATCCCATGTTTCAACATAAACTAATAGGCTTGCATGTGTCTCCTAACAAAATACAGCGTCAACACCCAGCCAAATGTGTGGAACCACATCTCCGGGCCAGGTCACTGCCTGACAGAAGCCTCCAAGATTCCTCCTGCAGTGGGGACTCCATGCACCCCTAGTGGTGCTGCTCATCCCCAGTTCTCAAGAGCTACAGGCAGCCCAGGGCAGAGAGAGCTGACACCCCAGCTTTCAGTGTGCTGCAATTCCTGAACTGTACCCAACTCTCCTTCTGCCCTCCACATCCGTATCAAAATCTCTATTGCTTAACTTCCCTTGCTGCTCTGACATTAAACGGTGTGGGCATTAAACAAATTAAGAATCTGTGGATTATTTTCCTCTGCTTTCATCCCCTCACTAGTATTTATTTTGATTCCTGGCACTTTAATACTGGGGGAATACCAGATCCCAGTAAAATCAAACAGAGGTGTTAGATTCAGCAAGACCACTGTTTTCCATATTCTCTTTCTCTTTGGTAAATCGCAGCTGAGTGAATGTGTGGCATGGAGCAATTTCCTCAGGAGAAGGGTAAACAGAGAGGCTGAGTTTAGAAAAAGGGCAAATCTTTGCCTGTGGGTGATCTAGGCCTAGAGGATACTGAATGCAGAAATATAAAAGTAACTCAAATCAGATAAAAAAGCCTGAGAAGGTAAGTCTGGTAACCTGAAAAGAGCAATGCTTAAGACTGGTGAGGCATTTCTTACTTTTCCTACTCCCTTCCATTTACTCCCTGAGAATTTCACCAAGAATGTCACAAAGAGATAAAAATGACACAAATACAATCATTCCAAGTATATTTGTCCAAAAGTCCTGTAAGAAGTGAATTGAAACAGTGTTAGAAACAGGCCACGCGTCAGTGCTTCCTTCCTACAGCCTGAGAAGAGGAACAGAACAGAAAGAGAAGTTTGATGCAGAGGACCATGTTTCAGATACTGGAGAGGCAGCAGAGGCTGAACCAACAAATGCAGCATGAGGCAGAGCATGTGTGAGCAACTTAAGAGGTATAGCAGTACCCAAATTGCTCTGATCAAAGACTTTGAGCCAACAGAAGATGGATCTCACGTGGAAATCCAACTCTAACAATCTGGGTCCAACCCAGAACCCCTTTCTCCTCTTCCAAAAACTAAATAAAAAATTGAAACCATATATGACAGTTCAAAAACCAGCATCTATACTGAAGACAAACTCAAATTCCTTTTCCAGAACAAATTGGTCTCTCTGTTCCCAAATATATTTTCAGCTTATTATGGAAAATTATATGATGTAGGACTTCAGGATAATAAAGATAAGCTCCAACTATGTAGGGCCAACTTGTGAGCATAAATGAGTGGGGAATAAGATGATAAAATAACGTTAATATGGGTAAATGTAGAATATAGCACAGCACACAGAGAAAAAAACTATCTTAACTTTGTTCATAAAAAAATGGGCTCTGAAATAGTGATTACCAGTCAGGAACAGAAACCTCGGAGCTATCATATACAGTGTCATGAAAATATCAGCTCCGTAGCTTAAAAAAAAAACAAAACCAAATAAAATTCCAATGACCAGCTTCACCAAGCCAGTATGGTATTTGACATGCTAAGAAAAAAAAAAATGTAATCTCTTTCATATCAAAATTGTTTCAGAGACATGCTTGAAAAAAAAAAAGAAACTCTTTTTAGATTGACTAATGAGGACAGAGCTGTTGCTTCTTTTCCTTATGCAGAAGCTTGACTTTAACCCACAGGGGAATCTTAGTCATCCTTCATATAACTGTCACTGTTCAGGCTCTACTCTTTGTTTTCAGCTCTAAACACCTACTTCTGGCCCCAAAGACAGGATAGTGACTAAATGATCTGATCTGGTTAAACTGCTCTTAGATACTCCTCTCCCCTCAAAAGGGAAATGAATAGAAAGCTTTCACAGGGATGTCAAGACCGCTTTCATTTGCCTGCATTTTCTCCTGCCAAGCAAAAGCACCCCGTGGTAAAGAGGGGCATAGACTTGTCCAGTTTCAGAAAGTAACGGGAAAGAAATACTCAGCTGTTCTTACAGACCTTTTCAGAATAAAAGTGAAAATTTTGATATAGTTTTTCCCAGTGAATAGTGGTGATATTTGTGCTTCACTCACTGGAGATACCTCAAAAGCAGCATACCCGTCCCATTTTCAACTAGCACTGAAAAACCTCTACTCTGTAGAGTTTTTCCAAGAGTCTTACCTGATTCTCACAAATGAAAGAAGATTCAAACTGAAACTTGTTTGTTTTACTCATTACAAAATTATATATAATTATTATTTATTTCACTCTGTTCACTGTGGTATCTGAGCCCTTAAACAAGATGAGAATTGGATTTCTCATTTTCTACGATTATGTTTTATGAAATATGGCCATTTATTACCAATTTTCAGACACAGGTAGTGTTTCAAACACACTTGAAATTAGAACTACAAGAAAACTAATTTACTAGCATGATAAAATACATTAGATGAGGCTTCTCAAAAGTACAGTAAAAAGAAGAATTATTCCCAGCACCAAGAGAAGAAAAAGAGATGGCCTTGGGGAATGAGAAAAATGGAAGTGGATGCATGGAATTCTTTATCAGCTTTACTCTTTTATAGGTTTCCCCCTCCACCCCAGGTAGTGGAATAAGATTTCTTGACATTTCTGGCATAAATGCGTCCCCTGACTCAGGAGGAGAATTGAAACCCACTAACTAAAAACATCAAACACTGACACAGATTCATTTGACAAAAAAAATGAGTTAGAATCCCAAAGAGGTTTGCAATAGCCGTGCTTAAAACCTTGATGCTGCTTTGTTCCTTATTAAATGGTGTCATTCTCGTCCTTTCTTGCTCTGCTGAAGCCATTATCAGTGCACCTCCTTTGGGGCTCCGCTGGCTCTCCCAAGTCCCACAGAAGATTTGGTCTTTACTGGCTGAGAGTAATTCAGTAGTGCTGTATTTCCTTAGAGGAAAAAGGAAAAAAAAAAAAA